>LR812523.1:29873523-29983667 GCA_903798195.1 Danio kyathit
AACAGGAAAGGGCTTTTTGCAACTGCATTCAACAAAGTCTTGAACGTCTGGGTTACGCGCGGTCTCAACAGGAATCACCCTGTGACGCAACCACGCAAAGAGCGCCAGACTTTTTACGTAATGCATATTGATAATAGCGTAATGAATATGCATAAGATCTGGAAAAATAACTGCCAAACGCACTGTTTTATTCGTATGTGATTCTCTACAGTGGCGAAATGCTTGTACCCGGGTTGTGTTAATGTCCAGATATGATGCTCGGTAACTTGGTTACGTCCTTGCCTTCACGCAAAGAGCACAGGAAATAAGGAAACTGCGGCTTTATGGACGCCATGTTGGATCATACGCGCAATGTCTTTCCACGAAAATATCCTCTTGGAGAGCCATAATGGCGCACTTTCCGTTGCAGTGTGTAAACGGACTTCCTTAATCCTGGCAAGTCAGCTGATCTATGTCGTGACAGTTTTTTTCCCTCGATCTACTGCTTGGTAGGGTACTCCACGGATTGGCGTTCGGTTCATGCTAGTACAGTAAGATTAATCCTTTCATTATTTGTTACTCTTATTTTGTTTATTGCCATCCCTGTCGGGTTGCTCCCATCTCATTTTCTACGCAGGAGAATTGTGCTCATTTGCTGATCAGAGGCTTTGCTAGCAGCCATCTGTCACCTGACATTCAATGGTTCCTCACGACAGTCTGCTAGATTTTCTCATTCAATAGTTAATAGCGGTTGTGCGTTTAGTACAGTTATTTAATTCCTAACATTTTCATTTGATGTTCAGTCGTTACAGCAGGAATCTAGTGTTAATCTGAACCCGGTCGGCCATAGTGGCTCTGCTGTTTATTAACTGTTTTTCTGTGTTGTCATCAAAGTCGTTACAGGCTACTTGTCAATGGTAATTGAGATATTTACTGTAAATTCCCTTCAAATATGTTTCTTTGAACTTGAACAAAACAAGTTTAGATTGTGATTCGGTTGAAATTATAAAAATGAATCTTGTCATGTTGTTTTATTATAGAAATACTGAAAGATATTTATGTATTTTTAGTATATCTGTGTCTTGAATCTGTCTTTCAGGTTTTCTAACACACAAGATGGATTTTTCCAAGCTGCCTAAGATCCGAGATGAGGAACGTGAGAGTCAGTTCGGATATGTTCATGGAGTTTCAGGCCCTGGTAAAAAAAAAAAAAACATATTTACTATTGCCAAATATATGAAGTCAGTTTGTTACAAATTAGCTCACTGCACAGTGTTTATCTCATTAGTAGTTTATCATCTAATGTTAAAAGTGAAGTCATGTGATGGCCAGGTTACAGTTTGTGTCTCCATTCAATACAGTGGTGACGGCCTCCAGCATGGCAGGTGCAGCTATGTATGAACTGGTTCGCGTCGGCCACAGTGAGCTGGTGGGTGAGATTATCCGATTGGAAGGAGATATGGCAACCATCCAGGTGTATGAGGAGACTTGTATCCTTTACCATTAATCTGTGATTTAATTACACTGTGATTCCCCCAAAAAGATTTAAATAAAATCAATCCAAATTAAATTTTTGAATAATTAGAAGAGAAAAAAAGAACAGGTATTTATGATTTAGATTCTGTTTGAAGTCTCAATAACCCAGGTATGGGTTCCGCCATGGTGTTGAACAATAAACAAACTTGCTGTACACTTGCTCCCGCACATCAAATCATAGACTGTCTTTTGTTGTCAAAATAATGTTGTTGGCTAAATAAATAAACCCATTGTCAACATGTACTATTGTGACATAGTGTTTCAGTAGTATCATTCACAGTAGTAAAGGGCATATTACAATGGTATTACCATCTCTCTTTCAGAATTAGTTTTGTATGTGTTTGTCTACTCTGCATTGTCTATGTGTTTTCCTGAACCAAAGTAACACAGCTGGAGTTTGCGTGGGAGATCCAGTTCTCCGCACAGGAAAGCCCCTCTCTGTAGAGCTGGGGCCTGGAATTATGAACTCTATCTTTGACGGTATTCAGCGCCCCCTCAAAGACATCAATGACCTCACGCAGAGCATCTACATCCCCAGAGGTGTTAATATAGGAGCTCTCAACCGGGACCTTAAATGGGACTTCACACCTATTAATAACTTGAGGGTAATGAAGTGTGTGTTTTTTTTATATAAAGGTGTTGTGCACTTAGTTTACTCTTTTTCCAAGACTCTGTGAGTTATGATATTTAGCATATGCTTGATGGCTGGGTTCTAATACTCATATTATAAGTATCAGGGCTTGCAAAATCTGGTCTCGAAGCTGTTGTTTTTTCAGTCGGGCTACCAAAATCTATCTAGACCTTGCCCGGCAGGCTATCTAGATGGTCCTAGATTTTTGTAGCTCGACTGAAAAAACAATAACCCCAGGACTTCGGGCTACCAGATTTTGTGAGCTCTGAGTATTTATTTAATGAACCAATCAAAACTGCAGCTATTCTGAAATAATAAAGGGATTGTTCAGCAAAAAAGTACAATTTATTGTTAATTCATGGTGTCCACGGGGTCTTTAAAAGTCTTAACTTTTGAAATATGGTCTTAAACACTTTTAAACAGGTCTTCATTTTCCTTTGTCCATGTAAAGCTACCCCATGGGTACAACCAACAATCCATCTCGAAAAAACATTTAACAAAAGTTAATGTTATTGACTCTATTTACTAATATAGTGTTACTCCCCATGTGGCTCGGAGGACGAAAAGGGCTAAACATAATTATGACAACCCAATATTAAAAAAATTCCCCTAAAACATTAGCTGCTATGGATCGACACAGACAACGGACGTGGCAATAAGTGGTTCTCTTTATTTACAATAAAAAAAAGAATGTTTAATCACCCAAAGTTCATTTACAAATGTGTACAATAAATGCAAAATAAGTTAACAAATCGATTGAAACAAACCTGATAGAGGGAAGGAAAATAAGCAGTGCCAAATATATGAAAATGACAAATTAAAAACCCGCTAACTAAACCATCCCCATCTCTAAATAACTAAAGAGAAAGCTGAAAATAGAAAAAACATACAAAAGAAAAACATACAAAGGGTAGCACCTGCTTCTGACCTAATGGATTAACAGAGAATCATCTTCATTACATCCTTACAATAACATCAGTTTAAAATGTAATTAAAATGTATTTATGTATTTATGCATCAATGTATGTATGTTGTAAGTTTTTAAAACTTTTTAAAAGAAAAGTTATGCTGAACGAAATAATTAATATTATCTAGAATTTGCTTATTTTGACTCCTTATTTAAAATATGTGGCTAAGAAATAACTGAATTTGAATGGGGCAAGTTAAAATCTTTTTGCATTGGCCATTACAAAATGGCTTTTTGTCCTGTTTTTGTCCTGTTTAATCTGAAATTTCATTCAGTCTTACATTTGACTTCGTGAAACTTGCAGACACCCTGTTAATCAACTAACCCTCAGGTCATCTAAGATGCCTGTTACTTTTAACATTAGAAGAACATTAACAGTTTTCTTCATTATTTAGACAATCTAGGACGATGGCTATAATCCAGCTAAACAAAAATATTAATTGTTGTTTTTTGGTAAACTATCCCCATATTATTCTGTGTTTTCCAAAGCTTTTAGAAATAAGTGAATTAGCACTGATCATTCCAAGTGTAGACTGCAACTTATCTATCTGTTTGGATATATTATTGGTTGTGGTCATATATAACTATTTTGTAAAAGTTTGGATTGATTCCTGCAGCTACCTGCATGCAGTAACTCATTGTTTTGGCATCAGTCATATAGGCCAAATAACATAGTTTGGTTACAAAACAGCAACATTTCACCAAAAAACAACAATTGATATTATAGATATTATAGACACTTAGAGTACATCTTTAAAAAGTAACTAAATGTATTTTGTAAATGATTAAATGTAACTAGTGCAATGTAAATGTGCATGAGTATTTTAAATACAGTAAGTAGGATGTATAATACATTCAAATTAAGCTCTCCGTATTTAAAATGATTTACAATATTGTTTTTTAGGTTGGAAGCCATGTTACAGGAGGTGATATCTATGGACTGGTGAATGAGAACTCTCTCATCAAGCACAAGCTCATGCTACCGCCTCGCAGCAGAGGAACAGTCACATATGTTGCTCCGCCAGGAAATTATGATGTCTCTGTGAGTCACACTCAAATTCATCCTCACATGTCTTTCGATATTACTACACATATATATAGACAGGAAAACTCTTCATGTCAGGTCAGATGTATTTGCATAAAACACCTTACTAAGGCAATCGTTAAATGTAAAAAAACTCTTTGAGATGTTTAGGCAAGATGAGGAAAAACCCCAGTCTTATGAAATACTGAAAGTTCCCTTTTTATTGTGTGTGTGTCAGGATGTGGTGCTGGAGCTGGAGTTTGAAGGAGTGAAGGAGAAGTTCACCATGGTGCAGGTGTGGCCTGTGCGACAAGTGAGGCCTGTTACTGAGAAGCTCCCTGCCAACCACCCACTACTAACTGGACAAAGAGTACTGGACGCCCTCTTTCCGTGAGTGTCAAACACATCTAGAAAAGTGTGATTATATTTCTGCACAATTGCATTCTAATTAAGTGTGGAACCTATTGTCTGCAATTTTGGCCAACTGGTTATTTATTGCAAGATTTACTTTTCATTTTAAAGGCAAAATTTGTTCATGAAATAATCCCAAACAATTAGAAAGGTGTTATATATTTTGTTGATTCACATTATCCCAAATGGCTGATAAAATTCAGAGAAATAAGCCATTTTTATTAGTGACACAAAATGTGTCCTGTACCGCCATGCTAATGATGCTCGATTTTCAGTTTGGTTAAATAGAAAATAAGAAATCACAAAAGACACTTTAATATGGTGTGTGTTTTTTAGACTGCACAGAGCAGCAATATGACAGATCCTTAAAATGTATTAAGTATGATTAAACAGCATTGCTTCTTCCCCATGTGATCATGATTCAGTTGGCATAATAAAAGCTCCACCACACTCATGCCATGTTGTGCTCGTCTCTCATCAGCAATTGTTTTAGCAGCCTTGTTTCATTCAATGGCTGTCAGCCTTATTCTGCTTTATGCTACGATGATAATAAGTTTTGAATATTTTAGCTCATCCATGAACATGATTTCTGGCATAGTCCCATAGGATGTAATAAAGATGACTCGCACTATTCCACGCTCAGTCACAGCACCATCAAATTCAGGCTGTTTCTCAATTTCAAGAATGCAGAGAACAGATTTGCGTTCTCATGGAGAGCCATTTTGCCAGGTCACCTCGGAAAAACACAGAACGCGTCCTGTGAGAAATGAGATGCTGCGTTCTTCCTGATGGTCACATGACCTTCACGCATTTTTAACGGAAAATTATTTAAACATTACAGCATTCATACAATGATTTATTGTTTTTTTTCTCCCTATTTAATATATATAACATGCACAAAAACCTTACAAATATACGTTGCACAATATAAATAACAGATTTAATATAAATTTCAGCAAATAAACACCCTTATCCTCTTAACGCCCAAGGTGTTTTTGTACATGCATTTTTTATTTCTCTTTGCTATTTGGGCTTATTGGAACCTAATTAGAATAAAAATCTAAGTATCATCTTTTGATATGATGTACTTTTAGAGAAAAATGATGTCCATTTATGTGGACTCGTGGTCCAAATTTACATAAAACACTTTTTCCCGAATTTTCTTTTATGCATATTTAACATAGAATTTTTTTTTGAACTTGCTTTGACTATCAGAGAGTAAAAACACAATTTTTTCCATTTTGGACAGTTAAAAATAGGTTTTGGGACATTTCATATGCTGCAAAACAGTTGCAGGATGACACTGTATGTCTCTAACAAAATATAAAACATTCTAAGTGTTTTAAATAGCCACCTAAGAGCTAAAAATGTGCTTTCCACGCATGTGGACACTCAGGCCTTATGAGGTTAATGTGTTTATGCCTCTATTAAGATTTTCACCGTATTATTTAGGGAAACTCCTGAGGCAAATAAGTTTTATCTCTAAACTTTAATAATACATCTATATAAAATGCTGAACTTTCCACCTCCTTTATTCAGTCGCAATGACTTCTGGGACTTCTCAAGCGAGTTTTGCGCTCAAGTCTGCATCAATGCGTCCTCGATATCAACAAATCCGGGAAATTTTACGCGCCCTCCATTCTTGCGGTCTTGAGTTTTGGAACTGAACTTTGGCTGTTGATGATGATGGAACACGAGGACACGAGGACACAAGATCGCTGAAGAATGCATATTGAGAAACAGCCTATGTTTTTGTTTGTTCCCAATAAACACCCTCTAGGGGCAAAAATAAATTACATTCTGTGCCTCTAACAAACCTGCACAGGCTTTCTTTTTTTGTGGTGACTTTTTTTCTCGAATGGATGAATTTCCTGTTCAGTGTTTAAACTTTCTAGCAGCCATCTTTCATCTGACATTGACTTGTTCCTTATGACAGTTGGCTTCTAATTCAATAGTTAATAGCCGTACTTAAACTTCCCAAACTGCTGCATACATTTTCAGCACTTCAGGAAAAGAAAGTGCATATTTTCTTCTCATTCTCATTCATAAATTGTTAAAAATATAATAAATAAGGGTGAAAGATGAGAGACCCTATTTTAGGGTCTGCATCAAATTGAAATTTCTAAGAATATCAAATGCAAGTGATGTCTATATATGTTTCAAATAACCTATAAAAAAAATAAAATGTCAAAACATGGATGAAATAATGATCCGAGAATATTCCATGTAAATTAATACATGCATTAGATTAAAGAAGATGTGATGATACAGAGTTGTATTTATGATTAAAAATGTTTTGAAAGTGTGCCGACATATAGATACATAGGTGCTCACTGTGACCTCAGTTTAATTCCCGGCTTGAGGTCCAATGCTTACCTGTCTCCCTCTATACTGTCTTATACAATAATTGTGTAAAAACCCTAAAAATTTAATAAAAAAAAATGTTTTGCTTAAAAATTCCATTTTGCAGGTGTGTCCAAGGAGGGACCACCGCCATTCCAGGAGCCTTCGGCTGTGGTAAGACTGTGATCTCTCAGTCTCTCTCCAAGTACTCCAACAGCGATGTCATCATTTATGTGGGTTGCGGAGAGCGTGGAAATGAGATGTCTGAAGTATTAAGAGACTTTCCAGAGGTTGGTGTGACACTTAGTGTACCTGCTCACTTTGATAATTCAATGTTTATGAATGTGATATTAATTTTATAACTGCAGGGGTTCATGTGACCCTGTTGTTTTATTTAAATGACCCAGGCTTAGGTGATTAATAGTAATTTCGTTGAATAGCTTACCATGGAGGTGGGCGGGAAGGTGGAGAGCATTATGAAGAGAACAGCACTGGTGGCCAACACCTCAAACATGCCTGTGGCTGCCAGAGAAGCCTCCATCTATACTGGTAAACCCATGAGCCATCTGCACAAATAGAGATTGTCATGGAATTTCAAAAAATCTATTCCAGACTTTAAAAGGCAGGGAATTTGTATTGTTTTGTCCAAGTTGTGAAATATCAAGGATTTTTGTTTGTCACTTAAAAGTTTAGTTTCCATTTATAAAAACTTACATTTTCTATACCATTTTTTTCAGCTCCATTTAATTCCTTTAGCACTCATTAACTGTCAGTTACTTAAGTCAAATGCAGTTATCAGACTATAACTGTTAACTAAGTCTAACATGTATATACATTTTAGTAGCTTTGGCTACAAAATGACCACCAGAAGGACTGGCTATAATGACAGAAAAGCTAAATGTAGCTTATATGATTACTATAAAGCCAAACTTTTCCAAAACCTGAGGTAAATTATCCATTGTTGTTCTTGTGGCTAATAAAATCCTGCTAAATTATATTCAAGCCAAAACCATTTTATTATTATGCAAAGCACAACAGCGAACTGTATGTTCATGATATCTGGCTTAGAGTGGGAATCAGGTTTTTTTTAAACCAGTGATTAATTGCAAAATGTGAATGCGTGTATCTGTGAACAGGTATCACATTGTCTGAGTACTTCAGGGACATGGGCTATAATGTCAGTATGATGGCCGACTCCACTTCTCGTTGGGCTGAGGCTCTTAGGGAGATCTCAGGACGTCTGGCTGAAATGCCTGCTGGTATGTAACGCTCAATTGCAAATGTATATGTATGTTTTATCTATCTATCTATATAGAGACAACTTACAACATTTTAAACTTTACAATAAAAAATTTTAAATGTTGCTAATAAAATGGATATTTGTTTCCACAAAAACGTGTTGTTGTGCCACGGCATACAGGGATGTGCTAAAAATATGAATAGTGTTTTAAGTCTTTACTGCAAGGTATTAACATGCTACAAAATACTAGCAATATTCTAAAACTTGATAGCAGTGTATTAAAACACGCTAACAGTGGTCTAAAACATAGCATAAACATGCTAGCTATGTAACATATCATGCTAGTTATATTATAAAACATGCTAATAACTTTAACGATGTGTTAAACATCCTAGAAATGTTAGCCTATAGCAGCCACCCAAGATGACTTAGCAAATGTCTATTAGTGATCTTGCAGTCACACAAATCAAAAGCATATGTGACCCTGGACCAGTAAACCAGCCTTATGTTGCTATTATAAAAATACATAGTTTTGACATTAATAAAATGATCGATTTTTCTTTTATGCCAGAAATCATTAGGATAATAAGAAAAAGTTCCCTGATGATATTTAGTAAATTTCCTACTGTAAATGTATCAAATCTTAATTTTTGAATATTAGCATTTCTAAGCACTTAATTTAGACCACTTTAAGGGTGATTTTCAATATTTAGATTCTCTTTACCCTCCAATTCAAATAGCTGTCAGTTTTGTCCTCCTTTTATTGGATAATGGAACCTTCTTGTAATTCCTTCACAGACAGTGGATATCCTGCCTATCTTGGAGCCCGTCTGGCGTCGTTCTATGAGAGAGCAGGTCGAGTGAAGTGTCTGGGTAACCCAGAGAGAGAGGGCAGCGTCAGCATTGTGGGAGCGTAAGTACATTTCAGGAACACTAAGTGAGCTTTTTCAGTAAATGTATAAATTGATCGTGCTGCCTTTTTAACGTGAAAGCAGGTATCGGTAATTATTTTCTGTAAGTTTATATAAATCTTAGATGCATGTTTCTCTATCATGTAGTGGTTTGTAACCACAGATGTTTCTATTCTTTCGTGATCTCTTCAAAATGGATGTTTCCTACAGTGTGTCTCCCCCTGGTGGTGACTTCTCAGATCCTGTGACTTCTGCCACTCTTGGTATTGTGCAGGTTGGTATGAAAATGTATAACAACCTTTAAATTATTAACCTCATGCGACCTTCTGGACATTTTTGTTTTTTTGGATATTTTTTTCTGTCTTAATGCTAACTAAAAAATGTTTGGCCCAGGCATGTATTTTTATTCCTTTAACTACCCCACCAAAGAAAAATGTTTGAATTGCATTTCTTAACTCCTAATGTCGCTAGTTAACACACTCAATGCATATTTTTTCCCCATAATTTCTAAAATATCAACCTCTACCAAATGGTTGATATGTCGATTTATGGTAAAAGTACCATAATTGATACATATACTATGAAAAATCAGAAAATATGAAGTGTAAGAGCAATTTATTTAAAATATGTTCAAAATAAACATTTTGAATACTAAATCATCTTTATGTTTTGAAGTATGCCATAAAATATAACAGATTCCCATTTAACATGTTTTTTTTCTTTTTTTTACAATAAAACCAAAATCAAGTGTAGTAGTGCAACAGGATTATGTTTGATTGATTTTTTTTTTTTCAAAACATGTCAGTCAAAACATGGTCAACCATTTGGTAGAGAGGGCAGTTAAAGGGTTATTGGAATTTTAATTATCCGCCCTCATTTCCTTTAGAAATATATATTTTTACACTTGATACATTAAAAGTTTCTTTTATAACCTTTTGGACAAAAAAGCCCTAATTGAAACCCATTTAAACTACAATTTAAAATGAAAATGTACAAATTTATTTACATTTTTTTATAAGATTTTTTTTGTTCACTGTGTTCAAGTTTGGCATATAAAGGAAATACTTGCTTTATTCCTGTTTTCTGCTTATGCTTATTTTAGTCTATTATAGAGTTGATTGGATCAATTATTAAGCTATCATTTTGATAATGTTGGTAATGATGTGTTTGAATGTGTTTGAATAGAGTGTGGTTTGAATGTGCGTAATGGAAATTATATGTTTGTGTAAAACAGTTTGAAAGAAAGAAATTATTTTGTTCTGGAAATCCTGCCCCATTGCAAATGAGCCACACTTTTGGCAGGGTCATGGGGCCATGCAAAAAATATGAATGAAGTGAAAGAATGTTACTGAGCCTTTAATTTGTTATTTAATTCAGAGAAATATCTTCACATATTGTATTCCTTGATTGCATTTTTTTCATTTGTTATTTATTTTTGTACAAAGATAAAAGTGAGCTTGATTTTAATGAAGAAGTATGTAGTAATGCAGAAGAGTTTTTGTTTTCACCTCAAGAAATGTTTTTTTGGGGGTAGATTTTAGACAAAGTTCAGTTAATACAAGTGTTCTCACAGCCAAGCCTATAAATATATTATGCTGGAGTCATTTCATAGCTTGCAAGACATTTCATACCAGAGGGAGCTCTAGAGCTGTATTAAGGCACCTTCTGCATGTCATGTCAGCATTTTAACAGTTCGAATTTTGAAAATGATTGAGTGTTTGGTATTTATGATTAAAATTGATGCTTGTGAAAAAATCGAAAGTCAGTAAAAGTAGAAAAATATTAATATATGATGTTTTTGACATGGACATTTTATACACTTACATCTTAAGAAAAACTGCTTAAAAGCTTTTAAGTGAAGCAATGATAACATTTCCTTTTTTAATCCTCTCATTTGAACTGTTTCTCTCAGGTGTTCTGGGGTTTAGATAAGAAGCTCGCTCAGAGGAAACACTTCCCCTCAGTTAACTGGCTTATCAGTTACAGTAAATATACACGAGCGCTGGATGAGTACTACGACAAACACTTCCCAGAGTTTGTGCCGCTGCGCACCAAAGCCAAAGAGATTCTGCAAGAGGAGGAGGATTTGGCTGAGATTGTGCAGCTGGTTGGAAAGGTGTGTTCCTGTGTATTTACTTTTGTTTATATTGCCGTTTGTATTTTAATAGATTATGTTGTGTGTTTTTGTATGATGTGAGTCGGTGACTTAATTGCATTAATTTGCTTCCTCTCCTATAGGCATCTCTGGCTGAGACGGATAAAATCACCCTGGAGGTGGCCAAACTCATTAAAGATGACTTCCTGCAGCAGAACGGTTATACTCCCTATGACAGGTAAAGCTGAATATCAAATTTCCATTTTTTTTGATGTCTCATTGATCCAGTTTGTCATTCTGTGTTAATTATTTCCCAAATGGTCTCTCTTTCAGGTTCTGTCCCTTCTACAAGACAGTGGGCGTCCTGTCTAATATGATAGCTTTTTATGATCTGGCCCGGCATGCTGTCGAGACCACAGCTCAGAGCGATAACAAGATCACCTGGGCACAGATCCGTGAACACATGGGAGAAATTCTGTATCGGATCAGCTCCATGAAGTTTAAGGTAAGTTTTGTTTATTGTTTTGTTTGTAGATTTAAAAATTGTGGTGGAGTGAGTACAACATTCCTTAAAGGTTGTAGTTGAAAGTCAGTTTAATGCAATGTTGTTATGGTTAAGTGACACTTTTAAAAGTGGATTAAGTTAATGAGTGATTAACCAAATCCATGATTTAAATGATTCATTAAGACCAGCTATTTATTTAGGAAATGTTACATAAAATATAACTTTACAGTTTGCAATGCTGAAGTTTGGGGACAATTGCTAATGGAATATTTTTTGAATATTTCATATTGGATAAATGTAAAAGGAAACCTAAAGGGATGTTTTTAATTAATACTTTTAACTTTAAACAAGTTACATTATAACATTGTAACAGTATTTTAATAGGATTCATCACATAGTCAGAGTCAGTGCTTTTGGACTCTTAAAGTGTGTGTGTGTGTGTGTGTGTGTGTGTGTGTGTGTGTCTTTTTGCAAAGTATCATACTCGATAATGCTCAATATTAACTGTGATATTATTGTAGATGATAAATACACCACTACATACAAATTTATATCAGTTAGCCACTATTCATTCATCAAAACATAAATACTTAAAAACTGTGATGCCATTATGTTGACTTTGTGTTAACACATTATGACTGTTATTTCAAATTTATAGTTTGCATTTGTTAGTGTTTTTTTCCACAGAAATTCAATCAAAATAATATATAATGACATATATAATGAGAGTGAAATAATTTACAGTGATTATTATGTAACATGAGGAATAAAATGTTTAATTAGGCATTAAATATGCATTTATTATATAAACATTAGTTGTGTTCAAAATTCCTACATATACCCTTATTCAATATTTCCCACATTTAGTCCACTAGAATCAGGAAATGGTGGCTAATGACTGAATTCAAATGTGTTTCAACAAGGCTGCCGCTAGGGTTGTCGCGATACCATTAATTCATCTTACGATTCTATACTAGCTGAAGTATCACGATACCCAGTAGTATTGCAATACTGTAATTCATAACTCAAATTATAAAGATAATTGTCAGAAATACTATATTTTACATAATAGGTCTTGAATTTAATTAATAATTTGCTTATTATTGACAAAAGTATTATTTGCATGTCACTTCACATAAAATTTATTCATTTTTTTAATTTTGTAGATAACTGACCAACAAAAAATACATTCAAATAAAGATACAAATTATACCAAATTAAATTTATTATAAAAATGGCATTTTTCCAACAAATTAAGCTACATGAAGTGTTCAAAAATTGTTTCAATGTTACCTGTTGCTATTTTGGGTTTTTCATCAATTTTTTTTTCTCTTATCAGGTAACAGTACAAAATAGCTTAAAATTTCACTTTGTTAGACGTTCTTTTTAAGAGATTGTCGTGGTTGTTGTAGCTACTAATCATATTGACAGGAACAGATATGAAACGATTTAGATGTGCGTTGGAAACGTCAGAAAACTTGCAACCTTACAGGGCTCCACAAATTATTAAAATAAAATAGTCTATTGTTGCACAAACGTGTGAGCATTTTAGTGACTTTTCCACATGCAACATTATGGATTGCAGATAGACCGTTAATGACGATACTACCATTTACAAACTACAATGGCATCACCGGTATCTCATTGAGAATAGCATATACAAACCTTAATTAAACAATTTAGACGTGTGATTTTGAAAATGGATGGATAGATTATTCAGCTCCAGGTGAGATGTAGGAATTCATTCAGCATGACCCTCGCAGTGCATTATAGTATTCTCTAGCCACTGAGTGCACATTTGTTATATGCTTGTTATTGCTATACATTATTATAATGAGTAAGTGCACTTGATTATGTCTACTTTGGTGTTGTTGACCATGACTTTCTAACTTACTAATGCTTTTCCCTTCAAATAGTGCCCTGATTAGTCTTATAGGAAGTGATTTTAGACACGGTCATACATTTAAACAACATTAAAAGTGTTTTCAAGTGTCTTTTGGAGTATGGAACGTTTTAGGCTGGACAAATGGCAACCCAGTGGTGTGACACAGCCATAAAATAAACAAAATCGAAATGTATTTAGGGCTGCATGAATAATCAAAACTATTGTGTGTGCAATTTGTCAGTAAAGCTGGCTCTGTTACCTGCAGTTAGTCTGCAGCACCTGCTTTCAGATGGAGAAGCGTTTACTACACGGACTCATAGTTCGCTGACAAGCTGGCCAATATCAAATTCATAATCACAGATGATTTAATCAGGTGATTGTCAAATCAAACATAATCCTTCTGTGATAATCAGTGTTTCTGCTACATCTGAAAGCAGGTGAAAATACCACATTAAATAGTTTTCACTCAAAATTCACTTCATAACTGCAGTCGAATGCTTAAAATAAATGCTGAGATGATTCTGTAGTCAAGTGATTATTAGTTGCGCTGAATTAATGAAAGCAGTTAAATATTTTGTTTATTTAACAACTGCTATGAGGTTTTCCTGGGTTTCTTCATGGGTGGCCTCTAGTCTTCAGAGGGATAGTGATCACACAATCAAGGTGTCCACGGGGTCTTAAAAAGTATTAAAAGTTGATAAATCAATTATGAGAAAATTAAGGTCCTTAAAAGGTATTAAAAAGTCTTAATCGTGTTTTTACGAGGTCTTAAATTTTGTTAAAGCGTTGTCCAAAGTGTTTGACTCCAAAAAGCATAAATATATCAATTTTCCTCCTAATATTAACAACGGCGTTCTCAATCCACGCGATTGGTTTGGGCCGGGGCACATCCAGCTAAGCTCCTCCGTCCGGGTGATGTCACGTAATTTGCGCCAATCACGGGAGGGTGATGTGACGCTCTCCCCATGTAGCGAAACCATAGAGCGAAACAGATGGCTGATGGTACTCCTGGTTGGAGAAAGACGAGTTTAAACAGTGGCTGAAGCCTGTCGCTAAAAAACAACCACGTAATTTATTCTTTCAAGCTTTGTTTCTTCCCAGCTTATCGGAGTACTGTTGCATGGTTGTGCTCTATTGATTTATTTAACTACAACTGTTTATTAACAACTGTTTAATAATAGCTGTTTATTAAGTTAAAGGTTTGATACTAATTAGAACTTGAAGTGCCAATGAGTTTTAAAATATTTAAAAGAAGTTCTTTAAAAAGTCTTAAAAAGGTATTGAAATTACATTTAGGACTCCTGCATATACCCTGACAATCAAAGTTGCCAGCTTTTTGCAACAAATAAAGCCCAATGGCTAATCAAAACCAGCCCAATAATACTCAAAATGCACCCCTTCCTATTTGAAAAACAAATGAGGGTTACCATGTCTCTTAAAAATAATTAAAAGTGCTTGAATTTTAGACATATTGATTTGAGGCCTGGAAAGTACTTAAAAATAAACACAGGTCCTTGAAAGTGCCTGAAGTATAAGCAAAAATCAGTCCAAGGCACTCGAAAAATTAATGCTGAATTAAGGATTATTGTTGAGTTGATCTTGTAGCATTGTTTAGATATTCTAATGAGTCATGAGACCGTAGCATTCGAAACGAAACTCCAGACGCACCAGATCTCTGTTACCCTGATGAAGGCAGTTCTTTGCAGAAACGCGTAGGTTTTTTTAAGGATTAGCCATGTGAATAAAGGCTTTTTAATACTTTTTTGAGTGCCTTGGGCTGATTTTTGCTGTTTATTCTGATGAATCCCTTACCCAAAGAGCACCGACACATTATTTAAGCTACCCCTGAGCACTCTTTGTTTGATTTTGGATTTAAATACAAAGTGCTTAAGTTAAGTTTGAAATTAAATTTGTTTATGGGTTTATTTCAACAATTGTGCTAAATTGTCGAAAACAGAATGAAGAAACTGAGAAATTCTTAAATTAAGAATCGTCAATTTAAATCTTGTACAATAACACTGACAAATAATGGACAATTGATCAATATTTTGAAAACCACATTTGAATATCACCAATATTGAATTCAACAATTTATTAAAGTTCTTTGAACATAACTTTTTAAAATGGTCAAACTTTTTTTAATTAGTCTGACATTTTTAACATAAATATTAAATGTAAGCGAGTGTAAGTTTGATGACTTTTGTCAGCTATAGACACTATTTGGGCATTACATTAATAACTTCTTATTCTGTTTACTTGTTTGTATATTTCCCTTTTTTCCCTACTGCACTGTCTTTGTATGTGATGATGTATTAAAATAACCAACGATTAATAAAAAAAAAGTCCTTGAATCTGCAGTCATGAAAGCATGGGAACCCTGACATATTTTGCATTATACATGCTTTCTTCTTTGAAAACAACTGTAAAGTAATAATTATAAAAATTCAGCTATCATGAAAAACCTTCTTCCCTTAAGATTGATAGCACAGCAGGGATCTGTGTCTCTAATGTGTGCCGTCCAGTTAAAGTGTAGGCAAATGCAGAACAACTCCAGCAGAAGTGAACCCCAAACTTGTGAAATTAAAGATTGAAAATCTAAACTAAACATTTAAGATATGAATTAAGATATAATCATAATACTTTTGCAGTTATTATCATTTAACAACAATCCTGAATAGTCCTAGCTATCTGTTAACATGGAAACGGAACAACCAGTCTCCTTAAGATACAGTATAACCATAACCTGCAAGTCACGAAAGTGTTCTTATACTGTTTAATTATCCTAGCAATGATCATTGGTAGAAAATACATTTGGTTGAGTAAATTATTTTAATGCAACCATATGAATAAAATGATTGCAATAGGTTAAATCTTTAACTTGCAGAATAAAAACAACCCATGACAAGTGGTTATATGCAGATGGAGTGAATGCAGACTTGGCAATCATGTATTCACGACAAGACGTGCATGACAATGACAGTGTTTGATTAATTTCGATTGGCCATGCAGCCTTAATGTTTATTTTACACCCCTTTTTGGGGAATGCTGTCCGGCTGAAGATTCTTCTGGGATCTGGCAACCCTGATCAGTTTTACCTACATACATGTGTCTGTGTGTGTTTTGCAGGATCCAGTGAAAGAGGGTGAAGCAAAGATCAAAGCTGACTACGCTCAACTGCTGGAGGACATGCAGAATTCCTTCCGCACCCTGGAAGACTAAAAGCACCGTCTGACCTCACTTCCCCTCTCTCTCTCCTCCCCTGTGCTGTGCAGTGCATTTCCCAGTGCTCCCTTGTGCATGTGTTCCTTATACACACACTGATCTGAACCAGACGAATGAAAGCCAGAAGCCGGTAGGCATTGCTAATCTGAACACGGTCTTTAATAAGCGTCAAGAGTGCGTGTTCTCACTCTATAGCTGCAACTGTTACTGTGTGTTTGAGCTGTAAGATTGTATTTTAGCATCTGTGATCTCTCTCTGTGCTGAGACTCAAGCACAAAAACCACAAAACATTCATCTCTTTTTCTCACCACCTGCTTTCCCATGAGTCCTCGTTGCATGTGTTAGGAGTGCAGGGGAGCACAGTGTTTATTTCCATCTCCTTTTTTTCTCTCTCTTTCTCTCTGTGACCAATGAAAGATGTGTTATATGATAATGGGAACAACGGAAGTCAGAAAGGGATCATTGAGGCTTCCTTTATTTATTTAAGTCTTGTTCTGTCTCATTGATGTGATTTCTGTTCTATGTGTGTTTCTCATGTGAGTGTGTGTGTGTGTGTGTGTATGTGAGCTGGAGTGTGCAGGGCTGTGTGGGTAGATTTATTGTGACTTCTGTAGTAGTGGTACATTTATTGTGCGTGTTGTTGTGTGTGTTCAGTTCCAAAGAATTAAATTATTGGAAACTGTTTGAATGACTCTGTGTTATGAAAACCATAATGGATTATTTACATTAATTCATTGCCATTAAAAGTTTGCGGTCTGTAAAAACAAATGTAATTGGAAGTCCCCTATGCTTACCAAGGGTGATTTCTTTGAAAATAATTTGATATAATTTAAAGAAATCTGATTATTCAGCATCATTACTCTTGAAATTGTTTTAATATGCTGATTTAGTACTTAAAAACACTTGTGCTGATTAATATTATTGTGAAAACTTATACATGCAGTTCAAAAGAATAGTCTGTAAAATATTTAGAGCTAATGAACATACATTTTAAAAACAAATCTGATTATAAAGTATTGTAATAGACTACTATTAATATATTAATAAAAAACAATGGTAAATAAACCAGTAATTTTTTGAGGATTAGTGTTGAGTCTGTTGTGAATATGAATATATTTACAGATGTACAAGTTGTTATTAAAAAAAGATGTTGAAATGTCTTTAAAAGTCATATACAATTCATTATTATTACTGCCATGAAACTCTTCGAGACCCAACATTACATAACATAATTGTCATCGAAAGGGACATACACTCACCGGCCACTTTATTAGGTACACCTTGGTACCGGGTTGGACCCCCTTTTGCCTTCAGAACTACCTTAATCCTTCGTGGCATAAATTCAACAAGGTACTGGAAATGTTCCTCAGAGATTTTGGTCCATATTGACATGATTTGTTGGCTGCACATCCATGATGCGAATCTCCTGTTCGATCTCATCTCAAAGGTGCTCTATTGAATTGAGATCTGGTGATTGTGGAGGCCATTTGAACTCATTGTTATGGTCAAGAAACCAGTTTGAGAACTACTATTACACCACCAGCCTGAACCATTGATACAAGGCAGGATGGACCCATGCTTTCATGTTGTTGACGCCAAATTCTGACCCTACCATCCAAATGTTGCAGCAGAAATCGAGACTTGTCAGACCAGGCATCGTTTTTCCAATCTTCTTGTCCAATTTTGGTGAGTCTGTGAGAATTGTAGCCTCTGTTTCTTGTTCTTAGCTGACAGGAGTGGCACCCGGTGTGGTCTTCTGCTGCTGTAGCCCATCTGCCTCAAGGTTCAAGGTGTTGTGGGTTCAAAGATGCTCTTAAGCATACCTCAGTTGTAACGAGTTACTGTTGCCTTTCAGCTTGAACCAGTCTGGCCATTCTCCTTTCACCTCTGGCGTCAACAAGGCATTTGCACCCACAGAACTGCCGCTCACTGGATATTTTGTCTTTTTCGGACCATTCTCTGTAAACCCTAGAGATGGTTGTGCGTGAAAACCTCAGTAGATCAGCAGTTTCTGAAATACTCAGACCAGCCCGTCTGGCACCAACAACCATGTCACGTTGAAAGTCACAGAGTTGCTGCCATGTGATTGGCTGAAAAGAAATTTGCGTTAACGAGCAGTTGGACAGGTGTACCTAATAAAGTGTCCGGTGAGTGTAATATGCTATCATTAGATGTAAAATAAATTTCTGGTGTGCCCAAAATGTGTTTGTGAAGTTTAAACTCCAAACACTCCAACGATCATTTGTTAAATTTGGAATTACTTATAGATATTGTGAAATTTGCCCCACATCGTTTTTATGTGTCTTTATGAAAATGAGCTGCTCTTTGCCAGAAGATGGCGGCGTCTTTACACGCTATTGTGACACTCCAGTAACAAGAAATCAAGTGAATCTCACGCAACGATGATCAAACGATGAAGACGAAGAGCAGAGCTTACGACATTATGAGGCATTTCTGAACGGTTAGTATCAAGTTGTTGTGCAGTAAAATTCATTAAACCCATCAAGTTAGACAAAGTTGGTTTTATATTCGCACATTTGGAATTTCACCTCCTTATAATATCAGAAACTACTAGCAAAACACAACATTGTTCACTGTCAGTCTCATTTACTAGCATTTTACTGCTCTTTCCAGTGTTTTAGCAAATAAACACTATTAGTACAATTCTGAAAATGAAATTCAACCACAATGTCCTCAGTGTCTTAAAAATAATGTCAAGTTGTTAACATTTTACAACCCAACATTATTTTTAATCCACCAGATTTGCTTTGCTCAGTGACTGGCTTGTATTGCGTTGGCTTTGTGGGAATCCGTCAGGCTGTGTAGTTACATGAGACACAAGTCACCAGAGACGATGTGAATAATGAAACTTGTTTATTTGTGTCAAAAGGACAGATAGTGATTTTCACAGTAAATAAACCTAAGCTCAGGAGACAAAAAACTACAGCCAAAACAGTTTACAACTGGCTGTTTCTGAGGCGAAGGCCCAGCGGATCTTACAGAAGACCTGCAGGTGAAAATGAAGAACTTTATAATTAAGTTTTTAATCAAAACAGAACACTGAAGCACAAGAGAATTTAGAGCTGCTTCTCCTGAGAGTAAATGTATTCCATGTTGTCTCCTGATGCAGGATCTGTTTCTGATTGGTATGAATTCATGATGAAACTCTGGTGCCTAACCAAGATTCTGCCCACGCAACTGTTCATCTACTCAATTTCAGGTATACAAAGAACCCACATCACACTGTGCTAACTTTCATTTGTCATATGATCATATGAAAAAACTAGTTTTAAAGGAATGGTTCACCCAAAAATGTAAATTTTCTGTTAATTTGCTTAATTTGCAGGCCCATCAAACAAGTCATTCATTCATTCATTTTCTTTTAGGTTTAGTCCCTTTATTAATCTGGGGTCGTCACAGCAGAATGAACCGCCAACTTATTTAGCATGTTTTACGCAGCGGATGCCCTTCCAGCTGCAACCCAACACTGGGAAACACCCATCCACATACACTACAGCCAATTTAGCTTATTCAATTCACCTATAACGCATGTCTTTGGACTGTGGGGGAAACCGGAGCACTCGGAAGAAACCCACGCAAACACAGGGAGAACATGCAAACTTCACACAGAAATGCCAACTGACCCAGCCGGAGCTCGAACTAGCAACCGTCTTGCTGTAACCAATCTGCTACCCACTGCGCCACCGTAACGCCCCATCAAACAAGTATTTGACCTTTTTTTTTTTGCAGAAACTGTGATATTTGTTGCTTCATTGAGTACAAGTCAATGGCTACACAGGGACTTTGAGAGTCAAAAAACATATACAGACAAAAGAAAATTAATAACTGGCTCCTGATGATATACAGATCTTTTTGAGCAGATCAACAGCAAATTATTAATTTAGGTTTTTTTTTCAATACATTTTTGTATTTTAATTTTCAAAAACTTCAGTTGTGTCATCATTTGCTCACCTATTAAATTTTCCATGCCAGTTTGAGTTTTTTTTTTTCTATTCAACAGAAAATAAGATATTTTGAAGAATGTTGAAAACCTGTAACTGACCTCCACAGTATTTGCTTTTTACTATATGGACGTCAATGGTTCTTCAAAATATATTCTGTGTTCAACAGAGCAAAAAAATTCAAACTGATTTAGAACAAGTCAAGGGTGAGTAAATGAAAGAATTTCCTTTTTTTGGGTGAACTATCCCTTTAAAACTAAAACCATGCACTCATGCATATAGATGAAGACAAAGCATTAAGTATACAGATACAGTTGAAATCAGAATTATTAAACCCCCTTTGAATTTTCTTTCCTTTTTTAAATATTTCCCAAATGGAGTTGAACAGAGCAAGGAAATTTACACAGTATATCTAATAATATTTTTTTCTTCTGGAGAAAGTCTTATTTGTTTTATTTCAGCTAGAATAAAAGCAGTTTAGAATTTTTTAAAAACCAGTGTAGGGTCAATATTATTAGCCCCTTTAAGCTATATTTTTTTTGATAGTCTACAGAACAAACCATCATTATACAATAACTTACCTAATTACCCTAACCTGCCTAGTTAACCTAATTAACCTAGTAGAGCTTTAAATGTCACTTTAAGCTGTATAAAAGTGTCTTGAAAAATATGTAGTCAAATATTATGTACTGTCATCATGGCAAAGATAAAATAAATCAGTTATTAGAAAGGAGTTATTAAAACTATTATGTTTAGAAATGTGTTGAGAAAATCTCTCCATTGAACAGAAATTGGGTAAAAAAAAAAAGCCGGGGGTCTTATAACTCAGGGGGGCTAATAATTCTGACTTCAACTGTATAAGTTTGCATATGAACACTTTTGAGCATTGGCACAACTCAAAAGAACATGCTTATAATACTAAATACAAAAGTAGACACAGCAGACTAGATTAAAGAAGTAAATAAATTAATAAAAAACATGAACCAAAACATTTTTTTCCAACTTCAGAACCATTCATGCATTGATCCAGGTATTTTCATAGGTTGTGTCATGAACATATCCTTGCAAAAAATAAGAATGACAGTCCATAACTCTTGCTCCTGCTCTTGCTCGTATTAGATACAATGTGATGGGTACACTCATATAAATAAAGGTTCTATAATGGCCAGTGGTGGAAAGAGTACTGAAAAATCATACTCAAGTAAAAGTACCATTACTGGCCTAAAAATGTAGTGCAAGTAGAGTTCAATTATTTGTTGTAAATAGTACTCAAAGTATCAGTAAAAAGTAGACCATTTAAAAGTACTCAAGAGTAGTGAGTATTACGCTGTGAAAAGCTGATATGTTTACATGCAATTTGTGCATGTGTGTGTAGCATTCTGTAGTGCAAGATTTTAAACATCTTCTTGGACACTTTAAATGCTTCCAAATGGTTTGCTGCGTTTATAAAGCGCCAATGAGGTTGTTCAGTATGATGCAATTAACTTTCTATGAGCAAGACTCATTTTTCTACTTAGCCAATCACCATAGACAAGAAAACGTAAAGTAGTGACTGCAGGTTGAAAGAAAGTAGTGGAGTAAAAGTACCGATACTGCACTAAAATGTACTCAAGGGGAAGTAAAAGTACACATTTTTTAAACTACTTAGTAAATTACAATTTCTGCGAAAAACTACTCAATTACAGTAATTTGAGTATTTGTAATTTGTTACTTTACACCACTGCACTGTAAAAAATTACTCAGGCGGGTGTTAAAGGTTACCCATTAAAAGCAGTTAGATTTTAATTAATTATATGAGCTACCAGGTAAATACACAATAATTGGGTACATTCTATCTACACTACCTATTTTTTAACAGTAATAACAGAAACATTTTTACAATGAGTAAAACTTATCCATAATTATTAGCTTCGGTTATAGAAAGTGCGCATGCGTCAACATCCAGGCGGGACTATTTGTCAAGTAAAAAAAGTGCGCATGCGTCAACGTCCAGGCGGCAATGGCATCACTATTTGTCAAGTTTAACGGTAAGTTTTTGTTTATATTTTTTATACATGAATGCAAACGTAAGCTTGTTTTGTTGAAAGGTATACTTAAATATTTGTCATTTTACTTTATGTGCTTCCCTGTGTTGTTGACGCCATAGGCTGCTGACTGTATGCATGCATGCATGCATGCTAACATTGCTGACGGCTAACGCACGTCTGTCGGTAACGACAGATAAAACATTCACCGCAAATGAAAGTAAGTTACGTTAAGCATCTGCATCTATGATTATTAAAATATATTGTTTTGCATTTTGTACGTGTCTGGCATGCTCCAACTAACGTTAACGTTATAAACGTTGTTTTCAAACTCAACAGTTCTCGAATCATCAGCTCTGAACCGAGTCTCTGTCAGACGCGTCCAAAGCTGATAACGCCTACTGAGACTGCAGTTGACTTTGCAACAGGGACGAACCGATGCCTTCAATATACAATAGTACAGTATATTTAATATCAATTGTTACTGGAATATGCTTAATCAGTGCAACAAGTCCACTGAACCGATTCATTGAATTGAACCGTACGAGGGAACCGAGTTGCAGAATAAGAACCGAACTTCCCATCACAATTACTACATTTAACAAATGGAACGCAATCGGTCTGATATGCATTTTATTATATATATATATATATATTGTAGTTATCTGATCAGCCTTTGTGTTAGAAGGGATTCATTTATAACCCTATTTTATTATTGTAAATATTTACAGATCAATAATATTTATTATAAGTTACTGTGCACAAAGCTCACAGAGTCACTGTATTGTCACTAAAATGCATGTCTTTGCTTATCTACCTCAGAGTTTCTTGGAAAAGATCAAGAAGAGCTCCAAGACTGTCAGGTATGTTGATAAATGATTTGTCAGTTCAGTGTGCACATTTTGTTTTCACATTAACCCATTGGATACACATTGTTTCATTTCACTTATTGATCACCATGATTTAAGCAACCAATACAACACCTAATCTTTAGTAAATAGTCAGTAGTATTTGAGTAGTTTAATTGTTTTTATTGTAAGACCTATCCATCCTTCAAGTAAAATCTTAATCATGCAAACCTTTTGATGCTTCAAAACATTTATAGATTGTACAATCCAAGTTTTCTAGAGAGATTATGACCATATAATAATCAGATTTAATGTAGATTTTAATTCTCAGATAAACATTGATCAGTGAACAAAAGGAAGCACAAACTACTTGCTCAAAGAATGAACCCTATGCTGATCATTGTTTACATGAGAGCACAAACATACATTCAAAAATTATGCTGTTTGTCCAAACTACTTATTTAAAATGAGCTGAAACAACACAATGTTTGTGTATTTTTGGGGACAACTTATGTTCAATCCACTTAAATTTGTAAAAACTATTAAGTTTGATTATATTCATCATGTTGTCCCAACACAAATCGATTGTGTATATACACTGTAAAAAATGCAGGGTTCCATACAATTCCGTCATGTCGTCCCAACACAAATCAATTAAAATAACTTAATTGTTTTTACAAATTTAAGTGGATTGAACATGAAACAATTAAGTTGTCCTTACCAAAATACACAATAATTGTGTTGTTTCAGCTCATTTTAAATAAGTATTTTGAGCAAGCAGCCAAAGTAATTTTTTGAGTGCATGTTAAATCTTCATCACAGAGTAAAAAAATTTCTTCTGGGAATTTAGATTAAACATTTCAAATGTATTTATTGTACAGTGTCTTTATGAAGTGTCGGAGTTTTGGGTGAATAGACTTAAGTGGAGGGACAGAAATCTGTCATTTATCATAAAAAATTTATTGAATTGTGATTCATTAGTTTTACTTTTAGCTATACACTGATTTATATTTTACGTTTGATGGGGGACATTTATTACGAAACTGATGAAAGGGTCACCCGAGGTAGTCACATAATAATTTAAAGAATTTTGGTTTTAATTTGTTTCCTGTTTTTGTATTGAACTGCTGTTTAACAGAAATCTTGTTTGTTCAAACAGTTGGCATTAACTAAAACAACTATTCAAACATTATGCTTATTTCCTTGAATTAACTTTAAAAATGTATTTTATTTTCAACAGGAGGACGAACTTGAAGGCCACACAAATGAAATCATGAGGTTGTTGGTGATTCACAGTCCCACAGCAGAGGAGGACCCAGCAGATGAGTGTTGTCATGAGAGTGTTTAAATTGTTTACAATGCATGTTATCATTATTAGACTTTGCTTTATTTTTCAGTGATTATGTAAGATATATGTAACACTGTAATGTATTGTAACACTGTATTTTGCTTGAAATGTATCTCTATATATTAAAAGTTTAAAATGTTTTTTTAATTATCTGTTTAATAAAAATGCAATTAATAGAATTTCATGTGTCTTTACTATTTTTTACTTGACTTACCCTTCACAAAATAAGTATTATGTGATAATTTGTATTGGCTAATTATTAGTAGTATTAATGTAGTAGAATAACTGCTAAAAGTAGAGTAAATGTTACTCATTACTAATACTCATTACTAATGAGAATTATTAGGTAGATCTTACCTAATTTCTTTTGGTACGTTACCACTGTTACATTTAGGTACTATTTACCCAAATATTTGTGAAAGAATCTACCCTAAATAAGTAAGTGCAAATTGTTACCTCAATTTTATTGGGTAGATTCTATAGGTTGTTTTTTACAGTGTGATAATGGCATTGTTTGTTCCACATAGAACCATCAACACCATTTGGAACTTTTTCAGCTAAAGCTTTTTTAAAGCAGAAAAGTGTGTTCTTTAGATTCTAAAAAGTTTCTTCAAAGAAAAATATTGTAAGAACTGATCACTGGGAGGTTCTTTGTAGAAGCAGAAATGGTTGTTCAGTGGCCCCAGTGCAGAAACTCTCTTCAGAACCTTTATTTTTAAGGGTGTACGTGTTGAGGGGGTCACTGGATCTGTCTGTGTATGTAATTGTATATATATCATCATTCACGATGCGGGCTGAGTGAAAGGTCTCCCCGTTCGCTTCAGTCATTCTCTGCGCTCTGGTCAGGTCTTGGCAGTGTACTGCTTGTTCTCTTTTACCTTTGGCCTTTACTGAAACCACGGTGCTCTATGCTATTCGCTCCTGTATCATTTCTGCAGGCAGTTCAGTTTGTTCTTGAACTGAGTCAGTATCACAGCAACCAGCCCTGCTACCACGCCAACTACTGCCACAGTGATGCCAATTATAGTGCCCACAGACTCTTCCATCACACCTGGAGAAAAACATTATAATATCAGTCATCTTGCACAGTCTCAAACAAATATAATTAGTTTTCTAATACTTCATACATATTTTTAAAAGATTACCACTGTGGTCATCTTCACCCTTAAAAAGGCTGGCAACGTTTAGCTTTAGTTATTTTGTTTAGCAGATTCAATCAGATCAAAATCTATTATATACACAGATTATATTAATTTGTTTATTAATTGTTTATTAATATTGTGTATTAATAATTTTTTTTTTAAAGTACACTATACATTGTATAAATGCAGGTTAACTATGTATGTGCTTGATCGCTGTACTGTCCACTGTATACTCAACACCTTAACTCTTTCTGAATTTTATTGTAATTAAAGCTGCAAGCAGCGGTGAAAGGGACCTCGCAGCTGGGCTCACCACCACCCGGGGGCCTTATGATGACATAGAACAGTGGACAATATTAATTTAAGCTCATTCATTTTCTTTTCAGCTTAGTCCCTTTATTAATCTGGGGTTGCCACAGCGGAATGAACCGCCAACTTATCCAGCATATGTTTTACACAGCGCAATGCCCTTCCAGAAACCGGAGCACCCGGAGGAAACTCACTTAAACACGGGGAGAACATGCAAACTCCACACAGAATTGCCAACTGACCCAGCCGAGGCTTAATAATTTAAGCTGATAAATATACATTTATTTTTTAAAAATCACAGATTTATGCCAAACTTCCTTCTGTCAGCAGATGGCGCTATGACTAACTCAATACTGGCATTTATACAACAGTTCTGCCTGGTTCTTGAATCTGTTTGGCTGATAGCCGTGTGATATTCTGCAAATAACAGCACTAGTACCGCCTCTTCATCCTTTACTCTTGTGTATTACTCCGCCCACATACAGTGACAAGTAGACCCTCTACAGTTATTGCAGCTTTACAAATATTACAGCTGTTGGACAACATAATGTACTTTTGAGGCTTTTTTTTGTCGAGAATGACGTTGTTTAGATTGAACCTATGCAGTTTATTTATAAGGATAGTGCCTATTTTTAAGTATCTACAATTTCGGAGCATCAGATTCAGTGCATCGGCCGCCATCAACCTGTCTGAGCAGACCATGTGCCGCCACAAGATGGTGACAGAGACAGCATAATACCACATAAAACCGCATAATACTGCTTAATAAGTCCTTAGGGGAAAAACAGCATTTGCTCAGAGTAAATTTCAAACTACAGCTAAACAAATCATTATAAATAAGTTACAAGTGACATTCTGAGTCGATCTCTCTCTTTTGTATTTTGCAGTGCTGTATTTACACCACAGAAACTGCTAGTGTTTGCTTTGCTCTGGATTTTTCAGGGTTACTTATTGTGAAATCCTGATTGCAACAGAGAAATACTGGGAAATCTCTGTAGACTGATGGCATTTTATGCTGTTCAGTCTTATAATCTTAAAATGTTAGCAAAAAT
Organism: Danio kyathit; assembly: GCA_903798195.1. Classification (NCBI taxonomy): domain Eukaryota; kingdom Metazoa; phylum Chordata; class Actinopteri; order Cypriniformes; family Danionidae; genus Danio; species Danio kyathit. The sequence goes on from LR812523.1 coordinate 29,900,958, forward strand.
GACTTGTTTTGTCATCACTTTAGACATTACGCTAGAGAATCATTCAAATACTAGCTCTAAAGTGATGTTAGTGAATGAGCAACGGTTTCTGCTGTTCTGACGTCAGCTGCAGATGTGAATGAGTGGCGGAAGAAAGTAGTTCCTTATACAAAAGGGTTTTTAGAATCTCCGTGTTTGATTTTCTTTTTTATACACACGATTATGTCATCGAACTGTTGTATAAACGCAGTATCACAATTGTAGCTGTGCGGTGTGGCTGTATATCGTCAAGCCTCCCACCAGTGCCAATATACAGCCACATCGCACTGCTACTCGTGTGATATAGCTCATAGATGTCTTCAGGAGAGGAAATTCAGCAAACATGTGAATTTTCAGGCAGATCAGACATTGTGTGGCTGAGTTATAAGTAATTTTTCCTCCATGGCGATACATTGTCTGCCAAAAACTCTAGATCTTCACAATTTCACATCACAAAGGATTATACTAACAGAACATTGATTCGATCTGATAACATTTGTAGGAGTTTTCCTGGTGCCAGTAGATGGCGCTATGACTGTAACTGGATATTGGCATTTAAACGTGTTAATGTCAGGACTGTTATCAAACATGTGGTTTTGAGGCAGATCAGACAATGGATGCCTGAGTTATAACAGCTTCCTGTTTCGTGGCGAAACATCAAAGTTTGTGAGGCCGCTATAGACACGTCCTTTGATGAAAACTCTAGATATTCGCAATTTAACATCGCCAACGCCTGTAGATGACAATACCCAATTTCTGTGTTGATCTGATAAAATCCCTATGAGGAGTTTGTTATTGTACAACGCCTGGAAATGGCAAAAACTGCACTTTTTCGGCATATCTGAGTTAAAAATATCTGACTTCCTGTTGAGTTTGAGATTTCGCTTCAAGAGACTTTTTTGTAGGCAGTGGCATGTTTAAAAAAACACTCAAGTGGATATTTGAAAAATCCATATTGGATACCAGCAGCCATTGACAAAATACTGTGGAAGTCACTAGCTCCTGCTTTCCAACATTTAACATTTCCAAAATCTTCATTTGAGTTCAACAGAAGACAGAAACTCAAATAGGGTTTGAACAAGTGAAGAGTGAGTAAATTATGACAGAACTTTCATTTTTTTGGGGGTGAACTGAATCCCTTTAACCTGCGTGCATCACAATGTTTTGTAGACCATAGAAAGAATTAAAGATTTTTTTAATGAATAAATGAAGGGATCTATGGTGATATTGCTGTTTTAGCTTATTTCCTTGCAGGCCTCCTCCTCCTTCTCTCTTACCCATCTCTTTACGGATGCTGAGTTTGGTCCCGCTTCCCTGAACCACAGTCAAGTCTCCTGAAATGAATGCACAGAGATACAGGCCTCGATCCTCCACTGAAATGTTTCTCAATGTCACGGACAGATCTCCCATTGACAGATCACCAGACAGAAACAAACGGCCAGCAAACCCGTCCTCCACCGTCTCATTTCCATTCAGCACAGTCCTTCGTCCCTCCACATTCTTCATGTACCACCTCACCTTCCCCACAGCCTGTTCTTCATCTACATCACTCTTATTTAAAAAACAGGGCAACACCACATCCTCCCCTTCCACAGCTTTTGCCTTTGGAGGCTGTTGTAAATAAAGCGCCCCCTGTGGATCAGAAGGATAATCATCAGGCTGAGTGGGTGAAGGCTCTGTTGAGGACGTGATGATGATGGCGAGGGGTGTTTGAGTGTGATTGGTGATGATGCTCGCATTTACAAGCAGACAAAGAGAAAGGAGTCCAGCTGCCAAGAAAAGAACAGATAAGTTAGTCTGTGCAATGATTCATACATTTAATACACACAGTGGAGATCAGATTAAGAGGACAGTTTATCAACACTTGATTTTTTTTTTTCATTAAAATTTGAAGGAAACACTGTGATCAAAATAAGAGAACAGCAGAGATTGGAGCATTAAGGAAGATTGCAAACTTCTGAATGGTACAGCAATCAAAAATGAGTAGGAAGTTTGGAGGCCCTAGCTTTCAATGATTTCAGCACATTTGCGGCCAAAGGACATCCCTGGCCTCTCACACTCCTCATCTGTGCTCTTGTTCACTCTTCTTTTAGTCTGTTCAACAGTTTAGAGTTTCTCTTGGAGTCATAACTCATTTGCCATGGATTTCCTAAAGATTTTAAATCTGGTTGAGGTCAGGACTGTGGGCTGGCCATTTCATTATTTCATTGTTTTCAGCTTAAGTAACTGCTTGTTCCATTTTGATGTGTAGAGAAAGAATCACATGTAGAAGAAGCTTCTGATAAACATTTGCACTCTTTCTGCCATGTGTCTATATAAGTGGCCAAACTCCTGCTGCAGAAAAAATCCCTCAAACCAGGACGCTTTTTCCTCCACCATTCACTGACTTCTGCACACATTATTGGCCCAGTCTCATTCCAGTTTTATGAAGAACATGTTTCCCATCGGACCTAAATTAGTTAATCTTGCTTTCATCATTAAATGTGAACTTTGGACCAGTTTTTTTCTTCTGTCCACAACATGCTCCTCAGCACAGTTTAGTCTGGCCTTTTGATTCTTTCTGCTGATTGGTTACTGCAGAGGGCTTCAAATTACAATGTCCAAATGATCTTAAATGTCAAGTCACTGAATGCCTAGTGTGTGTGGAAAGCAATTCCAGCAACATTGCATTCTGGGACAGCCAGCGTAACTTTAGGTTTCGGGAGATGTGATTTGTGATGTGGCAAAATAACCAGTGAACTACCTGACGACTCTGAAGATGACAGATGGAGAGCCAGATAAATAATGAATTTAATCTTCTTATTCTCTTATAATTTCATAGATACATTATAGTTTTGTCTTGTATAAGATTCCACCATTTGTGTGTTTACTTCCCATACTTGTTGACTATAGCTTCAGTTATTTTTTTAGTTTTCATTTTGATTTATGCTGACATCCTTAATATATACCTTGTATGCATATTGCAGACTTTTATGCCTGATTCTGTCTAAAATCAGTTTGCCATTTTTCCAGAAATTATTTCCCATTTCCCTGGGGAGTGCACAAATTCATTCAAATAGGACTAAGAAATGACCTCGAAATTCAGAAAATTGCAGATTCTCTAAAGGGTGGTCACACCAAGTTGATGCTTAACAACTAGCGCCGATGAAAACAACGGTGTTGTGGTCCTGCGTTGGCTGGCATTTGGTCCTGTCTGGACCAAAAACCTGAACTTGAACACACCAAGCATTGTCTTTTCGCACCTGCATATTCAATTCAATGTATCTTTATTTCTATAGTGCTTTTACAATGTAGATTGTGTCAAAGCAACTTAACATAGAAGTTCAAGCAACCGGAAACTACCAGAGTCCAGTTTTCAGAGTTGAAGTTCAGTTTAGATCAGTTCAGTGTGATGTAAATGTCACTGAAAGCCCAAACGCTGAAGAGCAAATCCGTCGATGCTCAGCTCCACAAATCCCAAACCAAGCAAGCCAGTGGTGACTGTGGCAAGGAACAAACTTCACCAATTGACAAAAGTGAAGGTAAAAACTAAAGAAAAATCAGGCTCAGTTGGGCATGACCAGATCTCCTCTGGTCAAACTTCTTGTCCAGAGCTGCTGTCTAGGAACTGGAGGCTTGAAAATGCTGGACGTCCATTGTGGAGAAGCTGTAGATCTGAGTAGGAGGAGACTCGTCTGTCACTGGGGTCTTTCAGGAATCAGTCACATGTTCTCCATTCCTCTATAGGCATAGACTGCATCCGAAATTGCACGCTTCCTATATAGTACATTTAAAACAGTATGTGAGCTTAGTAGTATGTCCAGATTCATAGCATTCGATTGAACACTAGGCGAGAAGTACCCAGATGACCTACTATTTACGGCTAGATTTTGAAGTGTGCATCCAATGGATCCTACGCTATCCCATAAAACCATGCGAGAGCATTCATGATTGGGAGTGAAGCGACGTAACTAACACAGGTAGATTACGAGATAATGGAAAATGACGAGTGTAGTATGTCTGAATTACATTCATACTACTCACATTCATACTATATAGAGCATACTTTTCTAATGGTCATAAAGTAAATTCAGATTCAAATGTAGTAACTACAATAGTAGTAGACAATGTTGGCTCCAGCCATAATAGAAATTGAAATGCATATGGATTCAGTAATTGGTCTTCTTGTTCCACAAAAGCAAACCGGACCTTCTGACACACAAAGTGTAAACAAAGCAGCATTTAGTACTGTTTTCACAGAACTTGTAAACATGTCTGATCATCTATTAATCTATATTGTATGCAAACATTTGAGAAATGTAGCAAAATTACAGCCGGCCACTTTGTGTTTTTTCCTGACTTGAATTGTTTACTTGCACTCTGATTCATTGTTGATTTACCAATCAGTGTGCACTCTTCAGCTGACAATGATTCGACATGGTGAATCGGGCCAACATGGTCTGACATTAACCCAATGAGAGGCGACGTGTGGAACACACCAAACCAACTAACCAGACCGACACAGACTGTCTGCCCAACTAAGCCCAATGGCCAACTGTTGGCTCTGTGTGTCCTGACCCTAATATTGATCTCTCGTACAGTATGTATATGAAAGAGGAAACCTCAAATGAAATATGTATATTATTTAAACAAATAATATGAAATTAGCAAAACTCAATCTCACAACATAAAACCAAACATGAAAATGATTTACATGCAATAGTAACCACTCGAGAACATTTAAACTAATCAAGGAAAATTCACACATATACACACTCACACTATAAATACAGTGGCTTGCATAGCAGTGTTATGGTCACACTAAGTCCTTTACTAAAATTAGAGACTCAAAAGTCGCAAGGATTAAAATATCAAAACTCTTACGTGCATAGTAAATCCTCCAACCTTTGCTTTATTTGGTCAACGATAGTTTAGCAGCTCAGAATGAATTTCTCAAGGTTTTCTAAATCAAGGCTAATAATAAACAGATTTGACATTCTTTAACTCAAAAATGTTCAACTGATATGACTAATATGTTGTAAACACAGCACTGATGTACAATATAGTGCAAGATATGTTTACGTGTTTCTCTCTCATATGTCATGTCTTCTCATTAATATCTCAGAAAATACTGCTTCCATAAACATGCCAAATAAGTATACATTTAGTATAAAAGATTTATGACCATAAACCACTCAGTTACTCCTGGTTGGCATTTACACAAGTCTATATGTTGTTTTGTCATTGTAATACTTTCTTGTTCAGATAGTAAAAAACTGAAGTCGGCTCATTTATTTTTAGTTTCTCAGTGTATCAAGAAGATAAGTCATTAGAAAAGAGAAATGAGAAAGCTATTAACGCTAAGAGGAAGATATATTCTTACCTGTAAGTGCAGGGTGGAAAAGGTGACTAAGTAATGCTCTTGAAGCTAAGAGATTGAAGAAAGCCATTCTTTCTGAGAGAAGTGTCACACTCTGACACCAAGCTGACAAGAGTTACACTTTATCTCCCCTCCCACACTAACACATGCACACTTTAGTCCCTGTCCACCCACATACCATTAATTGTACTCCTAATGTCTTTCTATCTGCCCATGTCTGTCTATCTATCTATCTATCTATCTATCTATCTATCTATCTATCTATCTATCTATCTATCTATCTATCTATCTATCTATCTATCTATCTATCTATCTATCTATCTATCTATCTATCTATCTATCTATCTATCTATCTATCCATCTAAACTGTTAATGCCCTCCATAATGAAAATTGAGTGCCTTTTGTCGATGGGTCTTTATTCCGTTCTCTAGATTCTGGCTTAAAATCTCCCACTAGAGCAATGCGATCCCTCTAGAGCCTACAAAGTGTCTACAGAGTCTATTATGGGGTGATCAGCATTGATGACAAATGGATGTGGTCTGTTGTGTTGAGTTGATGCTAACCAGCCTGAAACTCAACTCTCTTTCACTTACTGCAAAAGATAGGTGGAATGGACAGATTAGAGAGTGGAATATTTGAAACGCAAGATGCCTGCGCTTATAGCAACACAGCAAAATAAATAATGACGTAATCTGTTATAAAATCTGAATCTTGTCAAGGCAGTTTTAGGAGAAAATTCTTTCAAAACCAAGGTTGCAGCTGATTTTTAAAAATGAATATTTTCAATTAAAGTGGTGGTCAGTGACTTTGGTGCCTTTCTCCAAAAAAAAGTATGGGGATTTCACAAAACAGTTTGTACAAAAAAGCACCACACAATGGATTAGGCCTACCTGCAAAAGCATGTGACTTGCTCAAAATATCCCTAATGTCTCAAAAGTAATTATGTCAATGAACATATCAATGTCATCAAGATCAAAAGTCTTTGTTTCATTCTTGTTTGTTCATAAACAAGATGCTAAGTTGGCTGACACGGTGGCTCAGTGGTTAGCACTGTCACCTCACAGCAAGAAGATCACTGGTTCGAGTCCTGGCTGGGTCAGTTGGAATTTCTGTGTGGAGTTTGCATGTTTTTCCCGTGTTAGCGTAGGTTTCTTTCCCAGAGTTCAAAGACATGCGGGACTTCCGGTTATGTTGAGGTGCTGAGAGGTTGCAACGTTTTAGCTCTTCTGCTAGTTTGCGATTACAGTTTTTCTCAGTGGCTGTGGTGCATTTCTCACAACATTATTTACATTTGCACAACAGTTAATGCATTTCTCAAAACAATTAGTACAAACTGCAAAACCTAGTGGATAACCTGCAAAAGCATGTCACTTGCTCAAAATGGATAGCTCATTCCTCAAAAGCAAGTATTGATGTCAATGAAAGTGTCAGTGTCATCAAAATGCAAAGTGCTGCCACCATTGTTTATGAACAAGATAGTCAAATGGCTTTGTCCTGTTTTCATTAGGACCAATGCATAAAAGTCAGATTTTGCTGACACTTTCTGAAAATGCTCAAGACCGCACTATACAGTATACTATTTGTAGACATTACTGCATTACTGCATTTAGTGAGGTATCTGAGTACAAGACACTGAATATGTATGCTTCACATTTTTACTGCATTTGCTCTTTGCAATTCTAATTTATTGACAGCATTGTGCAAAAGAATAAATACACCCTTATTTACAACAAACATAACCTTCCTTTGGGTAGAACTGAGCACAACTATAAACAGTATTGCAGTACATATTGGAACTGAACCTACAACATACACAGGTCTGTATATCATTCATCAAATTGTTCAATTTAGAAGACATTTTCAGGAAAAAAAACTAGTTCAACATTATTGTATGTAATGACTCCAGTAATGAAATGAGGACTATTAGTTTTATATGGAGCGTCTATTCAGCATTCACAAGTTTTGTTCATTTTGACTGACATGACATAAGCAAATGATGATGCTATAAAACAGCAGAGAGTTGTATGAAAGCAATTGATGCATGTCCAAAAGCATTTGCAATTTGTCGGAAGGAATGAGAAACTGCTACTATGATGTGCACAAATGACTAATTGTTCTGAGAAATGCATTAACTGTTGTGCAAATGTAAATAGTGTTGTGAGAAATCCACCAAAGCCACTGAGAAAAAATGTAATCCTACAATACCAACCAGAATTGTATTTAAAGTCAAGCAACACAAATATAAAAGTATAGGGAAGTAAAATGTCACGCAAAGGTGCCAAAAAAGACAAAAAAATAAATAAAAAGAAAATACCAGAAACGAAGATGAATATTCTGAGGGTGAAGAAACTAACGACGCCATAGAAGCTGGGGACGGCCCTGACAAAGATGATGACGAAGTAGTAACTTTGGGTGGAAATAACGAAGATATTATGAAAGCTATAATGTTCTTGAAAAGTGGACTTAACAAAAAAAATTGATGGAGTCCAAGTAACAATTACGAAGATAAGTAAGGGGATAAAGGAGTGCACAGGGCGGATAGCCCAAGGGAAGCAGCACATTTCGGATGCCGAAGATAATGTCAGTGGGCTGTTATCCAGGGTGAGCACGCTGGAAAATACTGTTAAAACACTTTTCAAATAAAGCAGAAGATTTGGAATGTAGAAGTCGACGGAACAACATAAGACTGGTGGGCCTACCGGAGAAAGCAGGAGGGCCAAGACACGGTAACATTTCTGGAGAAGTGGATACCAGAGGCTCTAGGATTGGATTTGTGGGAATCTCTGGTAATTGAGCGGGCTCTCAGAATCGACTCGCATATCGACTCGCGAGCGTTGTGCCTGTGGACACTGATTATGAAGTTCCTGAACTTCAGAGACAAGGAGCGAGTGCTAAGGGCAGCCAGAGTTGAAGGTAATGTTCTCTACAATAACGACCAAGTCCGTTTTCATCCAGACCTTTCCGCCGCCATACACAAGATCCAAAGACATGCACTATAGGTGAATTGAATACTCTAAATTGGCTGTAGTGTATGTGTGTGAATGTGTGTATGGGTGTTTCCCAGTACTGGGTTGCAGCTGGAAAGGGCATCCGATGTGTAAAACATATGCTGGATAAGTTGGCGGTTCATTGCACTGTGGCAACCCCTGATAAATAAAGGGACTAAGTTGAGGGAAAATGAATAAATGAATGAAAGATGCTAGATCAAGATATAACAGTACACTCTGCAAATATTACTATGGTAACAGTTTGGATAACAACTTACTGTACTAAAATGCATAAAGATGCATTTTACATGCCAAATTTACACACTGTTGGAAATTGACTGAAAGAGACATATAGAAGTTACACTTTTACTAGTAGTCTATACAAAAAAGAAATAAAAGATTTGTACACAACATGCTTCATAATGCTAAATTTTTAAGGCACACACTTTCCTTCTCCATACAGCTCTGTGTATCAGGATTTGCAGTGCATTTTATCTACAAAGCATGTGCCAGTTGGTCAGGGCACATTTTCTCATTTGTGAGTGAATAAGCTGCACCATGGTTGTGCATGAAAATCCTAGTAGATCAGCAGTTTCTGAACTACTCAGACCAGCCCGTCTGGCACCAACAACCATGCCACGTTCAAAGTCACTTAAATCTCCTTTATTCTCCATTCTGATGCTCGGTTTGAACTGCAGCAGATCATCTTGACCATGTATACGTGCCTAAATGCATTGAGTTGCTGCCATGTTATTGGTTGATTAGAAATTTGGGTTATCAAGCAGTTTGACAGGTGTACCTCATAAAGTGGCCGGTGAGTGTATGCTTCGGCAAGATCACTGTGAAATATATAACAGATTTTAAGCAACATAACTGCATTAGTGTACCAAAGCAGTTACAACTTATTCAAATGAATGAGACCCTGCTTTTATGATGTGCACAGCAATCTCGATCTGAGAAATGCACCAAAGCAACTGAGGAAAAATTGCAAAATTAAGGCTATGGACGATTTGGTGCTGCAGAGCAGAATTCAGGGTGTTGCAATGACATTGGAATCCTATGGAGTCAATCTAGGGCCATATATACTTGTAAAATAAAAGTTTTGCAAACAAAAAATAAAGTACGGAAGTCCTAAGAGGCCATGCATTAAAATATTTTCTCTCTCTTGTTTTGTCGTGATCACGACTTAATTATCTTGTGATCTCGACATAACAAAAAAGTTGTTTTCTCGTGACCTCGACATAACAAAAACTTGTTATGTTGTGATCACGACTTTTTTTTTTTGCTTTAATTTATTTATTTATGTATTAATTATTATTATTTTTAGTAGTATAGTAGTAGTAGTAGTATTAATATCTGGCAAATGTCAGGACACCGGCCTTGCGAACAGGGAGAGAATAACTGCAGACGCGCATTCGTGCAACACATTAAAGGCGTTTAGAACAGCCATAATATGAGAGCAAACACTCGTGCTCCTGATTAATGTACATTCATGATTATGATCATGTATATGATCATTATTTACAATAATTGCATCAACTGTTACCATTTTAAAGCAACTCTATGGCGCATTTTTATAGTTGTAAATAATTTGCGGAAAGGATCAAAGCAAGTGCAGAATCTTCATCATTCTTTATAATTTAATTCATACATGCAGCAACTTATTTTGCGCCATATAGAGTTGCCTTAAAATGGTAACAGTTGAGGGAATATTATTGTAAATAATGGTATATAATCAAATACTTGAATATAATTATAAATGTACATTAATCATGAACACGAGCGTTTGCTCTCATATTATGGCTGTTCTGAACGCCTTTAATGTGTTGCACAAATGCGTGTCTGCAGTTGGGTTATTCTCTCCCTGTTCGCAGGGCCGGTGTAGATTCTCTGGCCAGACATTTGCCAGATATTAATAATAATAATAATAATAATAATAATAATAATAATAATAATAATAATTAATACATAAATAAATAAAAGCAAAAAAATAAGTCGTGATCACGACATAACAACTTTTTGTTATGTCGAGATCACGAGAAAATTAAGTCGTTATCACGACATAACAACTTTATTAAGTCGTGATCATGACATAACAGCTTTTTGTTATGTCGAGATCACGAGATAATTAAGTCGTGATCACGACATAACAAGAGAGAAAAAATATTTTAATGCATGGCCTATTAGGACTTCCGTAATACGGCATTGAGCAAAATAAATAAATAAATGCAAATCTCCAAAATTCCCAAAGCCAAAATACATTTTTCAGAAATAAAAATTAATTTTGCTAAAAAAAAAAAAAAAAAAAAAACTGCAAAGGGAAAATTATGTTTTGAGAAATAAAAATGAAATTGAAACATAAAAAAGAACTGCAAAATAAAAAATCAAGCAGTGCAAAAAAAATAAAATATTTGCAATAAAAAAACTATATATTTGCAAAACATTTTTTATAGCATTCCCTTTATAAAACCCGTCCAGTCAATTGCAATGCTCATTTTGATTTGCTTTTTAGTCAACCTTGAGTTTTCGATGCTTATTTTGCAAGTATATATGGCCCTACATTGACTCCATAGTATCCCATTTAAACCATTTCCAGTGCCTCACACGTCCTGAGTTGAATTTTTCTCGCCCCCTGGTGGCGGACTGCAGTATAGCTCATAAACCTCACTTTCTTCATGAAAACCAGTGGCATACAAGCCAAACAATAAAATAAATAAATCAAAATCAAACTATAGTTTGGATAAATTATTCCAAAAGATCATGTCTGATATTTTAGATAGTTATTATCACAAAGACGTATGTAAAAACTCATTTTAAATACATTTGCTTTTCTTTTGCCCAATAAAAGCAGTTGTGTCATGATTGCATGCTTTCATTTAGGTTTGCGGAAGTTTGAACAGGACGTTGATATCGCGGCTCATGATCATTTCTGCACAGACTCTGGCTCTAAATGTCCTCATCAACGTAACGGCCATAATGGCTTCTACAGTGCAGGTAAGTGGAGAGACCTGCATTGTTATCAATATATGTTTGTTTATAGTCTGGCTGTTTCACTCAAATGTAAATGGACTTATATTGACTGCAGTAAAAATAACCTTTTTTTAATAGGTCTACTCAAGTATTTATACAGTTTGGTACAATACTCAAATATTTGGTACAGATCTCATTTCTATAGTCCAGTCTTGTATTATAATGACCAGCCTTTTACTTTAAAGAAGCTGTAAGAGATAAAAAAGGTCAAATTATGTTTGTTTATTTATTTATTTATTAAGAACCCGTGTAAGCAAATGGCACCCCGTCAGGCTTTATTTCAAGTTTCCCCATCTCCATTTTGCTGACACACATGCACCCATCATTTCAGTGTATGGCAGGCAATTATATTTGAATATTTCAATCAAGCTACGTTTTTAAATTGTTCACTGAGTGCTTGCTGACTTGTGACTGTTTGGAAATACATCTCCTAAAAAAGCTTTTACCGATGGCCATTATGAATTTGAATGTGCACGGCTCATGCTATTTTAATGTGCAGGAAACAAGCATAAAGTCATTTGTTTTACAGTTGATAATTACAAAGAGTCCCACGTCACGTCCTGCTCTTTCTGTGTCTGTTCAACTCACTCGTGATTTTATTACACGGCGTGTGTAAAGCAAATACAGCAGTCGCTGCAAAAATAGGCACACACAATTTGCTCTATCAGACATCAAATGCATAACGTTGATGGATAAACTGAGTTTCCGGATCATTATGTCATCTCAGTCAGACAGAGAAAGACAACAGGCTACACCCATAGATGCATTAGACAGACAGACTGCATTAAGACCAAGTGCATTAAGCCTAAAGGTCGACTGCAGTGTGTGTGTGTGTGTGAGCGCTAATCATACTCAGGCTTTTAACACACTCCTCCAGTTAGTTCCGGTTCACTTTTAGCCTCCACCACAGAGAAGCTCAATACCAACTACATTACTGTAAGACATTACAGTAAGAGCTGCGCTATCATGACAGATCCGAGATAAGACTCCAGAGCCTGTGTGCCGCAGGATATTTTTACACACTAATGTTTTGTTAAGTTGATTATGGCTGTCTTTGAAGGCATAGTCCAGCCAAAAATGAAACTTCAGTCATTTTACTCACTCCCATGTTGTTCAAAACCCCAAAGTTTCAACACAAAAGGAGAAAATCTATGAAGGTTTGTCTTTTCAAATTCCACATAAGGTTCTTCATGAAATAAAATGTTCTTTAGATGTTCAAACAATTCTTCTCAATAATATTATTTAATCAGGGGGTTTTCCCAGTACTGCAGCTGGATGGGCATCCGCTGCGTAAAACATATGCTGGAATAGTTGGCGGTTCATTCCACTGTGGCGGCCCCTGATAAATAACGGACTAAGCTGAAGGAAAATGAATGGATTGCCCATTGTAATCTTTGATTTGGCCCACCATACCATCTGAGAGGAGAGTGTGAAGGATGGAGAGGGTTAGGGCGAATGCCTTTAACATAGAGATCGTCATTTCTAATTTGAAGTAAGCCTTTTTTTGTTTGTTTGTTTTTATTACTGAGCTACAAAAAAGTCTACATTAATCTGTTTATGTTTAAATTAATCTATTAAAATGTTTAATTATTCAGATTTTTAAAAAATGTACAGTAAATGTCACTCAACGGATAAATCATGGCAAAAACTAGTGTAACTACATTATATTACAAATGAGATTGTCTTTGTTTTGTAATAAGTGCATTATAAAATGTAAAAAAGGCTGAATTAGTTCATATAAAGCAATGATTCTAGTTATTTTTTAAATATTATTAAACAAATTAGGAAATTACTCGTGGCAACTATATTTACCTTCGGCCCACTAGCCTCAATCAAGTGTGGTTTTTGGCCCTTCATAAGAAAAGTTTGGGCACCCCTGTCCTAATGCATTCCTTATTTCTTCTTATTTATTTTATTTGTTTGATTATTCATTCATTCATTTTCTTTTCGGCTTAGTACCTTTATTAATCTGGGGTCGCCACAGCGGAATGTTTCTCTGGGAAACACCCATACACACTCACTCACATACATACACCATGGACAATTAAGCCTACCCAATTCACCTTAGCGCATGTCTTTGAACTTGTGGGGGAAACCGGAGCACCCGGAGGATACCCACTTGATCATGCGGAGAACATGCAAACCTACACAGAAATGCCAACTGGCCCAGCCAAGGCTCGAACCAGCGACCTTCTAGCTGTGAGGCAATTGTGCTACCCACTGCGCCACCGCATCACCTATTTAATTATTTGTTTTTACATTTCTATGCTTTTCCTGTACATGTTTCCTCTGACACACTCCTTGTGGCACTTTGAGGGGCCCCAGAAAAACTTTTTTATCAAAGTTCCTTACTTTTTTCACTGAAAGGTTATTTTCTAGAACCCAAAGAGGCTCAATCCATAACATTGCTCAGAAAACACCTTTTTATGTGAGATGTCATTGATATAATAAGCTGAACTTGAGAACCAGCCAGCTTTCTGAACTGCATCAAGTGATTATTCATTCATTCATTTTCGTTCGGCTTAGTGGCTTTATTTATCAAGGGTCACCACAGCAGAATGAATGGCCAACTTATCCAGTGTATGTTTTACACAGCAGATGCCCTTCCAGCTGTAACCCAGTACTGGGAAACACCCATACACTTTCACATTCACACATACACTATGGATAATTTCACCTGTACCGCATGTCTTTGGACTGTGGGGGAAACCGGAGCACCCGGAGGAAACCCACGCAAACACAAGGAGAACATGCAAACTCAGAAACACCAACTGGCCCAACCGGGACTCAAACCAGCAACCTTCTTGTTGTGAGGTGACAGTGCTAACCACTGAGCCACCATGTCGCCCCTCAGTTGATTATTTATTTATTTATTTTTGTAAAAGGTTTGATTCAAATGATTAATGCACACATTATCACACTGTTATCTCTTTAACTTGAGCTTATTACATAAATGCTATCAGAATGTCTCGTCATTTTTTTTTTAAATTATGCTTTAAATGTTTGAAGGGGCGACGCAGTGGCGCAGTAGTGCTGCCGCCTCACAGCAAGAAGGTCGCTGGTTCGAGCCTCAGCTGGGTTAGTTGGCGTTTCTGTGTGGAGTTTGCATGTTCTCCCTGCGTTCGCGTGGATTTCCTCCGGGTGCTCTGGTTTCCCCCATATTACAAAGACATGCGGTACAGGTGAATTGGGTAGACTAAATTGTTCGTAGTGTATGAGTGTGAATAAGTGTGTGGGGATGTTTCCCAGATTTGGGTTGTGGCTGGAAGGGCATCCGCTGCGTAAAAATGTGCTGGATAAGTTGGTGGTTCATTCCTCTGTGGCGACCTCGAATTAATAAAGGGACTAAGCCGAATAGAAAATGAATGTTTGAAGGTTAATTTTCATTGTAATTCTATGCAAATAAATTACTTTCATTTTTAAATTTCAGAATTTCTCCTATTGAACAAACTGTCTTTACATTCTCTATAGTCGTCTCTTTGGTTGCGTTTTCTTTTAGCTTCAATGAACAACCAAACGTGGTTTGTGATTAATTGTCTCCTCAAATGGAATACTCACAAGCACAAACAAAAGCACACCTGAGCTCCTACGTACCAACTGGGAAAACAGAACTCAAATCAGCAGATTATAAAATCCCATAAGAAGAGCTAAATTCCTCATATTTTGCTTGTGTAATCTGTTTATTTCGTTGTGCCTCAGATGATGAGGTCATAGCAGAAGAACACCGGATGAATATTATAGACTGTTTTATCAGCAAAATGAAGCACCTGAGAAAGCATTGTGGTATCTTGTAAGTTCTTACTTGTGTTACATTTTTTTTCAGTTAGTTGACTCAATGTGTAGACTTCTTTATTAAGTGTAGTGTCATTTTGCCTTTAACAGGTGTCTAGTGTGATGTGACCTGCGCTGGGTTTATGAGGGAACATTATGTCCTCCTGTTGGTTCAAGTCATGAAACCTGATCTGAGAAGGTGTGGCCACATCAAACACATTCACATCTGTCTGAACTATTGCACCGCCCTGACCATAACTTGACCCTCACCTCCAAATATGGCTGCTGAAGATCCATGTGTCAACTGCTGAGTATACATACAACCAAATTTGGGCTGGAGGATTTATGAGCATTGAAAGTGATCTGATGACATGTGTACCGTTTAGAAGGACAGCGGCAGTTTAGGCACTGCAGTATAAGCTAGTATTTTGTTTCGGGATGGGATTGGGAACTCCAGCACGTTCACATTCACGAGGGACCACTAGCTGTCCCATCACGCAGCACCTGCGGACCACCCGAAGGAAACTTAAGATGGCTGACTTGCAAAAATCTCGCTGGATAAGCAGCACCTGGTCTACTGCTTGAGAAAAGCTGAAATTAAGGTGCCGATGGTTCTGGAAAGTCATTAGTAGGGCTGTCATTTTCATTCGTATTGCCAGGCTTATCTAAAAAGGTACACTGTAAAAAAATGCAGGGTTCCACACAATCCATTTATGTTGCATCAACACAAATAATTTGACTTAAGTCAGCTGGTTTTGAGAAATTGAAGTGGATTGAACATAAAACAATTAGGTTGTCCCCAAAAATCTCAAGAATTGTGTTGTCTCAGCTCATTCTTAAATACTAACTTGGACAATGATTTACAATAAGTGAGAAGTGATTTAGTGGTTTCATTGGCAAGTGGTTTGTTGTCGTGGTTCATAGAGAGGCTTTTAACCTAGAGGCCCCTTTAGGGATTACCAAAAGTATTTAAAAGACATGAAATTTATGTCAACACACACAGTTTGACTGTGCCAATGTGTCAGCAAATGCGACTGCCAATGAACTTGATGTATTTGAGATTACATATGTATATGTGATGCAATGGGATAGATACATGTAAACATCAGATGTCATTTTTATTTATGAAAAATAACACCAGAAATTATATATGTACAGATACAATTGCTGCATGTTCTAAAGAAATATATACAGAACTACCCCTTAACCAGGGGCGGAAATTAGTGATTTAGAGGCCACACAGACTCTCTCTCTCTCTCTCTCTCTCTCTCTCTCTCTCTCTCTCTCTCTCTCTCTCCCTCTTTCTTTCTCTCTCTCTCTCTCTCTCTCTATTTTTTAATGGATATTCTTTTTTTTTTGTAAAAAAAAAACTGCATGTTAAAATATATTTTGTAAGTGGAACCTTTATCGTCTTAATGTAAAATTAAATACAATAAATTCAAAAATAAAAATCACGTTCACAAATGATGTACAGTTATTTAGACATATTTGTGATTAGATTTTAATATTTGCATGTGCAGTACAAAAGGAGCATTCCGCTAGACTATTCACGGGGGTCCTCGGTTTTTAAAAGAATAACGTTATAATCTTAATGGTTATAGACAGATTTTACAACATATTTCTAAAAACAATACATTTCTAAAACAGCTATACTATTAAAATAGGCTTTTTGGCATTGGTTGGGGCCCCCTAATTCCCCGGGGCCCTAAGCGGCTGCTTACCTCGCTTATTGGTTAAGTCCACCGCTGCCCTTAACAAAGTCAAACTCTTTATGGTGACTTGTTATGGTAAAACAAAATATTCATTCATTCATTCATTTTCTTTTCCGCTTAGTCCCTTTATTAATTTGTGGTCGCCACAGCGGAATGAACCGCCAACCTATCCAGCATATCTTTTACGCAGCGGATGCCCTTCCAGCCACAACCCATCACTGGGAAACATCCATACACACATTCACACACAATCAAACTGCAAACGCTGCAAACTGACCCAGCCGAGGCTCGAACCAGCGACCTTCTTGCTGTGAGGAGAACGTGCTACCAACTCCGCCACCGCGTCGCCCAAAATAAAAATATTTTAAAATTACTATTACCATTACTAAAATCACTATTGCACAGGATCCTTCAGTATCACTCAATGGGATAGTTCACACAAAAATGAATACTTGCTCTATTCGGTCCTTGGTGATTCACAGAATGCAAGTAAACAGCCACCGGCACTTTGAAGACAGTTGAAGAAACATACAAAGGCAAAACAAAGTTTTATGAAACAAAACATCTGTTCTGTGCAAGACACTGAACATTATTACCTTTAATCCACAAACTCTCTAAATGGCCTCACTTCCACAACAGTTTGGAGCACAAGCTACTTAATATAGTTTGTTTACAATGGAGAAGGAAGAAGCGTGTGTTGTTTTGTTCATCAAAATGGTACTTACGTGTGTTTATCTTTGATGCAGCAACCTATAATGTAACGGACTCTTCCAAGATTCCCAACGTTTTATGTTATGCTACAGGAAGCTCAAGATCCAGACAATTATGAATCTGCTCAGCACTATTTGCCAAGGTTGTAAATCAAAGTTTGATCATTCCTAAGACCACCACAAGTATTTAATTTGTTTTCGCTTTCCTTGTTTAGTTTAGTTTTTTTTATCACTCTTGCTGTGCCGTTAACTATTTTATGAATCCTTATTTTTGAGAAAAAGACCAAAAAAAAAATCAAGACTTTTGTTGTTTCTGCTCATTTTAAGTAAGTTTGAACAAACAACCAATACCATTTTTTTTGATGTTCGATGGCCAGCAAATGAGTAAATAAACTGTACAAATTTAAGTGGTAAACTATCCCTAAGATCTATTTACAATCGATCATTTTCGAATAATTTACAATCAATCAATCAATCAATCAATCAATCAATCAATCAATCAATCAGTTTTAACAATAAACATGTTAAAACAAATAAAAAACTTAAGTGAAGGGTAAAATTTCATGACTGTTTTTAATTTGTTGTAACACACAGATAGTATATTATAACCTATAGGCTATTTAAATGGATATTTTCATTAAACCAAAATCTGGCTTTAATTTCTTTTACATGCAATAGCCTCTAGCAATCAATAAGAAAACAGCCACACTTCTCAAAAACAGGTCAAATGTAACACTAAGACAATAGAAGGGGTTAAAATCAGAGGTGACAAGGCTACTGTGTGTGACCCTGGTTTGGCCCGCGGGTTATGCCCGGTATGCGCGCTGCTTTCTCTCCGCGTCGCTTCACGTTGTCGCTGTCACGGTAACACCTGCCAACTTCCTTTCTCAACGCCGCCACCAGCCCTAATCGGTAACAACGCTCGTAAACAGATCCTGCTCGCGCGCCTGAGAGAGATGAGAGGAGCGAGAGAGCGCAGAGTATCTATCACTGCCTTCCGGACAGTCCCGAGACTCTTCACCAACGGCACCTCACAGTCTGATAAACCCGACAAGGACGCACTTTTCTGTTGGCTGGAGGGATTGTTGAGGAGCAAACGAATGAGATGTATGGTTTTCAATATATTTTGCTAACATTTATGTTCTTAAATGAAACGAAAGGGAATTTGGAAAGCGTTTTCTGACGGAAGTATTTATTTGACAGGAAAATTTAACTGGATGAAGAGGACAACTTAAGATGGAGTACTTAAGGGGAATTACATCAATGGCTTTTTGACACCTAATTTTTGATACCTTCACTAAAAAGGCTTCACCGAAGATGAACTAACAGACTCAACAGAAACAGAGGAAGAACTTCCTGTGGGATGCACTTCCATCTGAGCCTGGTAAACCATAGGTAACAAAAACTTATGTTAATATTATTTTGATAAAGGTTTTAAATATAAATATGGCTGATAGATATTTTAGGTGCTCCTCAGAAATTAAAATCATCCTATGCATGGTTAATTTTAAATCACAGCACACTTAAGGGCAAACCTTTTGTTTACTCCTGGGAACAAATGTAATTTGGAACATGTCAAACACATGCCGCTCAATTATTTTCTCCATCCAGCAACTGTGATGGAGAGCGGCCTCTCAGGAAAAAGTTTTTTGATGGCCCAATTATGTGAACCACGTGGGACATCAGATGGCCTTAATTCAAAGAGACAAAGAGCAGATTCAGATGTTAGTATTACACTACATGCAGATCATAATACTTTAGTTATTAAATGTGTCCTGGATCAGATGTGTTGTTGCTCTGTGACCAGAAACTACACAGTAAAAAATTCATTTTTTATTGTTGAATTAAATGAACTTTTCTAGTCATCTTAACTTACACTCTCAGAAATAAAGGTTACGTGAGCTGTCACTGGGATGGTACCTTTTTAAAAAGGTACAAATACTAATACCTAATATTAATACCTCAAGGGTACATACTAGTACCTAAAAAGTACAAAAATGTTCTTCTTAAAATTTTTAGGTACTAATATATACTTTTGAGGTACCAATATGGATCCTTTAAGTACAAATGTGTACCTTTTGAAAAGGTACCACCCACACAGCAAAAATTCCAGTGTTAAATATATAGTGTGATTTTTTTGGTGTTGTTCAGTGTTAAAACCGGAGTACATTTTAATCTACGAGTGTAAAAGAGCGTATATTTAAAAAGTTTTTTCCCCCTCAGTGTTAAACTTTTAACCCAATGTGCAGTGTATTTCCCACTAGTGATGGGAAGTCCATTTTTTTACTCGAACCAGTTCTTTCAGACAAACAGTGATTAAACCAATATGTTTTACTTAAACTTGAAACATGTCTTGTTACATTTTAAAATGCAAAGAGTTGAATGTATTGACATTATTTCTGAAAAGATTAATGAACATTTAATAAATTAAAACTATTTTCAACATATTTGATCACTGTTATCTGTTACACACACCAATTAATAATATAGGAAAAAGGTAATATATTAACACTTTGAAGGGTAACACACACTCCAGTTCGATGTAAGAATAAACTCTTACTGTGTTAAAATGAACTCTGAGAGTAATGTACAGATTTCACACTTTAGAAAGTGTTATTTTAACTCCAAAATGGAGGGAGTCATATGTACACCCAAGGAGTGTTAAGTTAAACTCAAATTGAGTTAAATGTACAGTGACAGCTCATGTACCTTTATTTCTGAGAGTGAATCAGCTAAACATACTAAAAAGATAAAGTTAAACCTTGCAAATAACTTACAAAAAATGTAGTTGAAATCTGGTTAACTTATTAAAATAAGTTAAAGTAACTTTTTTATTTCATGTTTATTGTGAACACTCAATTGAGTACAATCATACAACATTTCAAGGTACATTTGAATCTCAATATGTGACCTTAAGTGATATACAATTTACGTACATTATTTTCACGTGTACTAACTATACATAGTACCCAAATTCTGTAGAATTATAGAAAGAAAAATAGCATATAAAAAACAACAACAAAAAAGCAATAAATAAAAATAATAAAAATTAAAGCACTATTGTGAGAACGCATATCATAATATAATTCCTTCCAGAATAATCTCAAATGACCATCTTCATTATACACATGGGGATAACATACAATACAATATGAATATATATAACCATATACATATACACACATTAGCATATATTTATCTATCAGTTGAGCATATTCTATTTGTTTATAGCAACAAAATCAGGTCTTCTAACTAAAATATAGTCAACTCATTTCCTCCATTTACCCAGGAATATATACTACTTTAAGTTGACTACAGAAGTGACTTTTTCCATTGAGTTAAAGTAACTTAAAAAGATTTGTAGTCATGATTTTTTGTCTTATGTTTTTTACTGTGTCCTGGTTGCCTTAAATTTTTAAGCTGAATCAAATGAAGCTTTTGAGTCCATTGAACTTATATTATATTAAACTGACTTGCGTAACTTATAAAATTAAGTTAGAACATGATTAACTTTGTAAGCTACAATGACATGAAACATATGCTGTCAGGACTAATCGATCATATAGTTTTTTACAGTGTAGTTGGATTTACACTCACTGAATTTTCAATTGCATTTATTGTCATCTTTTTACAAAAAGGGAAAATTTTAATTTAGCTAATTTAATTGAAAAAATAAACAAATGTGCAGATAATCATTTGATTTAATAGACCAGAGGATGCCTTTTTCTTGCTCAAATCATAGATTAGGCTTCAGAATCAATACACTTGCTAAGTTATCATATTAAAAATAGGTCAATTAAGAAAATGTATTTATATGATAATTTATATGATAATTGACTTATACATTATCATTCATGATAGATTTGTAAATCAAATTATAAATATCAAGTTCAGCCTGAATTTTTTAAACCTGTGAAATAATGAAAGCATTTACAGCTCTATTGATAACGATTAATTAATTTATTTTCCCCAGCCTGTGTTTTACACAAAGCCTCTGATGTGAGGAGCAGCAGATGACCAGTAAAGGAGCTGAATGAGAAATCTGCAGTCGTCTGTTCTGTCAGCTAACTGCTGAAACTAACAACAGCCCTGAATCAACTCTGTTCCAAGTTGATTTAACCCTTTCCACTCACTTGAATCAATGTGATCTAATCTAATCCTGAAGAAGCAGGTATTCTCTAACATAAGGAGATGAAACGAGAACGTTTTAAGCCACCAGAACCAGATGACCCTCTGTGCTGCTGTGGAGACATCGACCAGCAAAGGGAGTACTGCTGCTGTGACTGTGAAGAACTCGACGATGCCTGCGAAAGGTTAGAGGTCAACTTTTTTAAAGGAACCTACATCTTTTCATTCAAGCTTTTAAAGGTCCCGTGAAATGTGCATTTTATTCAATGTTTGACGTAATCTCAGCTGAAAAATGAAGGGAGGGTGGGACATAGAGTGGCTCCTCCCCTTAAAAAAATCCAGCCAATAGCATTTCGTTTTTATCACAGCTCTGCCAGTGAGAGTGGATAAGATCAAGCACTAAATGAAAAGCAAATGAGAAGCATCTTAAAGGGAGCGGGGCATGTCAGACACAGAGCATTTGATTGGTTAAGATTTGATGAGAAACTGTAGTATGAGGTGATGTGAAAAAATCATTGACAAAAGATTGATTATTGCGAGAGTGACTAACTGCAAGCTTTGGATGGGTATAACAGTTAGATTTTTTCTAAACGCGAATTTTGTCACTGTTTTATAGTACACGAGCAAATTGATATCCTCAAAACTAACAGACTGAAACTAACATCTACATTTTTTATTTTCATTTCACGGGACCTTTAAAGCAACACTCCACTGTCCTTATTTCCTTTTGGAAATTGGCACATTTCATAACTCCACTAGAGTTGAACAGTTGAGTTTTACCATTTTGTAATCTGTTCAGCTGATCTCTATGTCTGGCAGGAGCACTTTTAACTTAGCTTAGCATAAATAATTGAAATGGATTAGACCATTAGCATCTCCCTCAATATACTAATATACTACTATATACAGGGCTGCACGGTGGCGCAGTGGGTAGCACGTTTGCCTCACAGCAAGAAGGTCGGTTGTTCGAGCCATGGCTGGGTCAGTTGGCGTTTCTGTGTGGAGCTTGCATGTTCTCCCTGTGTTCACTTGGGTTTCCTCCGGGTGCTCCGGTTTCCCCCACAAGTCCAAAGGCATGCACTGTAGGGGAATTGAATAAGCTAAATTGTCCATAGTGTATGTGTGTGAATGAGAGTGTATGGATGTTTCCCAGTGATGGGTTGCAGCTGGAAGGGCATCCGCTGCGTAAAACATATGCTGGATAAGTTGGCGGTTCATTCCACTGTGGTGACCACAGATTATTAATAAAGGGACTAAGCTGAAAAGAAAATGAATGAATGAATGAATGAATGACTACTATATACAATATACTATATTATTCAGTGCTGTTACCTAGCTGGAGACTAGCACTGTTTAATAAATATAATTGCACATGTATACAGTCATGGTACACCAGCAAAGTTCCTTGATCCTTACATCTGAATGAGAGTATAGTTCCTAGCAGTCTTTCTACACAATGTAACTACAGAAAAGTCAAGCTTTAAATAGGAATATTAATAAAACTCTTGTTTTTGACAATTTGAGTGAGATGCTATGCTAATGGTCTAATCCAATTTAATGATTTGTGTTAAGCTAAGAAAAAAGTGCTCCTGTCAGACCGGGAGATCAGCTAAATGAATAAAAAAATTGGAAAACTCAACTCTTTAACTCTAGGGGATATGTAAAATGAGCATATTTTCAAAAAATGTGGAGTTTTCCTTTAAGGAGTAGTTAATTCACAGTAACGCCCCATTCACACGAGGCGTCAGCTTCAACGCTTCCCATTCACTTTGAATGGGTGACGTCAGGCGTTGCCGAACTGCATTGTGGATCCGTCGGTGCCGATTCAGAGGCGTTGCTCGCTGCAGAAGTTGGGACTTGCTCAATTTTTCAAGCGCCGACGGAAGCGTCAGCCAATCAGATCGCTGTATGCAAATACACCAGCTCCAACAGTGGCCTATTGCTGACTAATTTCATTGGCTGACGCTGCTATGATGATCGCGTCAGCCCCAACTTCAGACACGCCCTCTGTCAAGCGTTGAAGCTGAAGCTTCGTGTGAATGGGGCGTAATGGATTTGATCCATTCACTTACCTTCATGTTTTTCTAAGAACATTTTTATTCATGACGAACAGGTTGTTGCCACGGTTGTTGCTACTTTATTTTGATGACCCCCTTTAGTAATTGTGCTGATTAAAAGGAAATTTACAACACCATGTCAGCTAGTGCTCATTAGAGTATTAGTATGCTGTCTGCTTATTATCTGCTAACACTTTATTTTGGGGTCTCCTCAACAGACATTCTTCTCACTATAGGCCAGTTTTACCTACAGCTTCCACCAGCGCAAAAACTTTTGTGCCATTAAAATTATGGTCAGCATTTATTAGACAGCCAATGATAAATTCCCAGCAGACACACAACGTCATAAGATGTTAATATTAGGTTAAATTTAGGTCGTCAGCATCTAAGGACAATGTTATTTTGACATCCAATAACGACGTGAAATGATAATGATATTTGGTAGATTTTAGGTTGTGTTGGAAATTTACCAAAATCCAACGTCGAGCCAACATCTTAAACCAACGTCATATTGACGTCAAATACTGACATTTATTCATCAGGTATGGCAACCAAAATTCAACATCTGATAGACGTCATAGTGGTAACGTCCACACAACGTCAAGCTGTAACGTCATTAGACATTGATATTTGATTGTTTTTAGCTTGCCTTGGAAAGTAGCTAAAATGCACTGTCTATCCAACTGTCCGACACTGACGTCAGCCTGACATTGGATTCTGATGTCGACCTGATTTTCATTTCCAAACAAAATGCAACGTCCCACAACGTTGGGGTACAACGTCAATCTGACGTCATGTTGACGTCCTGGGCCTGCTGGGTTAGTTTTGATAGGCATCAATAATTATTTTGAAATTATGTAGAAAAATACCCGCCTGTATTTTAATTTACATTAACTGGAGTTTTCCTCTGGATGCAACATTTATTAGAGGAGAGAACTGAAATTATTACACAATGTGATTTACTATGGTTCTATAATAAATAGTTGAAGCATTTAGACATTTTGTACAGTGTAATATCTGCACCATTATCAAATGTATATTTTGTATGAAAACTACAATAACATCGATCAGACTTTCCTTCAGTTTGCTCATTATTTTTTTCAATCACTGAGCTGAAAATGCACCATCGCCACTTTTTTTCATTATTAAAGTAAACTTTTGCATGTTTTCAGCATAAATCAACTGTTTTAGACTACTGTTTTGAACTGAACTCAACATGTCCAGTGTGCAAAAAACCTGTGAAGTTGTCCAGATGTGATGTGGCACAGCAGTGTGCTTTGTGTCCTGTGACTGACCCATTTAAAGTCTTCTAATGCTCTGCTAAGACACTGACACATCAAGCCTTTTATCATTTTTTCTTGTGCATTGACCTGCTTGGCAAACTAAAACAGCCAATAAAAACTGTCTATCTCACTGACAGCCTGACCTGACCAGAGCTGACATGCTAATGAATCCCAAAAACTAATCAGATAGTCACTCACAGAATTTCTCCAAGACCAGCCATTGCCTGATGTGTTACTTAAAGTTTTACTTTAAGTTTATTCAACATATTTTTAATTAAGCAGATATTTTAACAGTAAGTACATGACATGTGAAATATACAGTATAATTTGCTGGTTTTAAACATGCACAACATAATAATGGAATACAGTTATGTAAACAACCCTAACATTACATTTATCTCAACCCAAATCGACCCCACAAACCAAAAATAAAAGAGGGAGTCCATCTACAAAGAAGGTAAGGTCTCGACAAAAGAAATCACAGGGTTTCACATTTTATAAAATAAGCTGACAGAGTTCTAATGGAGTATTTCATTTTTTCCAAATGTAAATAAGTATATGTAAATAAGATGTATATATGTAAATAAGAAACAAAATGTTTAAAGGGGGCCATCAATATACAGTGTAACCAACTTGTTATTTTCTATTTTTGCGTGGAACCACGATGGGGTTTTGTTTCTTGACTATCTTCTTTCTTACTGGCTGCTTTCTTTGAATACAGCATATTTCTCTGAATGTATGTAGTATAGCAAGTACATTTTGTAGTACGTTCATTCATTCATTTTTTTTTTCAGCTTAGTCCCTTTATTAATCTGGGGTCGCCACAGCGAAATGAACCGCCAACTTATCCAGCACATGTTTTTCTGCCCATCACTGGGAAACACCCATACACTCAATCACACACATATACCACGGACAATTTTAGCTTACCCAATTCACCTATAGCACATGTCTTTGGACTGTGAGGGAAACCATAGCACCCGGAGAAAACCCATGCCAACACGGGGAGAACATACAAACTCCACACAGAAATGCTAACTGATGCTTGAGTCAGCGACCTTCTTATTGTGAGGTGACAGCGCTACTCACTGTGCCACCGCGCCACCCATTTTGTAGTACATAGGTCGTTTAAACATTTTAAGGAGGATTATTAAGACTTATTTGGAGCTCTGTGTACCAAGTCTCACTCCAGAAGTCACCAACTTTAACATTTTGTGATTTGTACTTTTCAATTCACTTGTATTTAATTCAATTGTCAATTAAATTGTATTGAATTTGTATTTTTTTTTCTGTTTTTCCTTTTTTTATTTATAAGGTTACTCAGAGGAGAGCCAGACAAGCCAGATGTCTTTTCGCGTTTCATCTCTCGTATGGCTGATCGTTTGGGTTTGCCATGTTGCACTGTAGGACCTCTTCGACTGGAACTCTCTGTTTTACCTCCCATGGTTTTAATCCCTGGCCTGTTGCGAGTCGCAGCGATTAATTGCTTGTTGGGAGTTATAATCCTAACAGCGCTTCCACTCCTGGTGCTTTGGTATTACTATATGACTCACAGAAGAAAAAGACGCACATTGTTTTTCCTCAGTTTGGCACTTTTCTCCCTCGCCTACATGTACTATCTTTTCCTGACTGAGATCGTCCCCAGAGGAGATGTAAGTCATCTGCAGGTGGTTACCGCAACGACGGGCATGATGTTGACGCTCATCTCCCTTGTGCGCACCAAACAGGGACCGGGCTTCGTCAAATCCCAGTCTTTAGATCTGGGAATCAACAGTAGCTCTGCAACCAATCAGAGCACAAACTTAACATTAGACACCGCCCTGTGTAATGGAGTCAGCCATTCAAAGGGAGAGAAGGATGTGAAGAAGAAGTGTCCTGTGTGCCGACTGGTGCGCCCACCGAGGCAGGGCACTGCAGAATCTGTGGGGCGTGTGTCCTACGAATGGACCACCACTGTGTTTGGTGGGTTTCCTGTTCCTTTTACTTATTTTAAAGCACCTAAAATTATCTTTGGACAGAACTGTGTATAGGTAAAGTGTGTCCACAGTCATATTGGGGAGACAATACGTCTCTTTTTTTTAATTTTCTGACGTTAAAATAGGATCCAAATTTCTCCCATTTTGAGGCACACCTCAATGTGACCTAGGAGTGCAGTTTCCCCGCCCACCGAATTGATTGACAGCCATGTATTAACATGTCTTCAAAGTAACGAGTTTAATCATATCAACAAGACAGGACGTGCACAAAGAAACCAGGAATAAAAGATCTGTTGAGCTCTCTGTGATCATCAATCATTATCAAATGTGATCAAGAATGAGTTTTACAAGTATAAAACGTTTTTAAAACATATATTTTCATATATAAAACATGTTTGTAATGAATTACAGCGATTTTACCGTCTTTATCACCACAGCCGCATTTCAGTACAATTATAAAAGAAGACGCTTCAATCCTGGTTTGTGGACGTTACAGCAGTGTCCATACAGCAATGTATATTAATGTGTATCCTGTCACATTTGCAAAGCAAAAACAGTGCAAAGTTAAATGCGTGCGCTGTGTGTGTGTGTGTGTCCACTTTATGTGTGCGAGAAGTTCGTAACGACATTGTGTGTGACTCATCGTTGCAGAAGCTTGATTTAACTCTACAACAAATACATCAATTAATCACTGGTAAAGTTCTTACTGTAGTATTTCTCACTAAAGTTAAGTAAGCTCTGCTTCCTTCATGTCTGTCTCTGTGCTGTTTATCTGACGCAGCTGGAGACTGAGGCACACTCTGACAGGCACGTGGAAACTGTGGGGAGAGAAAACTAGCATTAAAGGCAACAGCTACATTGTGTTCAAAGCAGAAAATTCAATATTCTGAAAGGTATAATAAATAATCTGATGGGTATTTTGAGCTGAAACTTTACAGACATATTCTGGAGACATAAAAGATTTATATTAAATCTTGAAAAAGGGGTAAAATAGGTGCCCTTTAATATACTGTGGAAACTAAACAGATAAAAAGCGGTGTGCACTTAGACCCTTTTCTGTATATTGTTGCAATGTCAAAATAACCTGTATCTATGCTGCCATCTATACGTTTACAATTGGTCAGTTTTCAAAAAGAAAGCTCATGTTCATCTGGCATGCATTTATGTCAAAATATTGTGAAATATACATTTTTCTTTAAAAGAAACCAATATGCCTTGTGTAATTAATAAAAAAGGTCTGTATTCTTGTATTATTATTATTATTATTATTATTATTATTATTATACCTAATACATTGAATAATATAATTCTATTAGTATGATATTTTATTGTAATGATTATTCATTTAAGAATAATTTAAAACTATTTAAGTAATATAGCCATCTGCTTTCATGTTCACATATTTGACCTTGGACCACAAAACATAAGTAATGTAATGTTTTTGTACTTATTTTGAACTTATTTTGTACTTAAATGTACTTATTTTCTTTTTAAATTGTTTACATATGATAGGAGAATATTTGGCTGAGAGACAACTATGTTCAATCTGAAAGTTCAAAAAAACTTTATAAATTGAGAAAATCTCCTTTAAAGTTGAACTAATTAAGTTTAATGCATATTACTAATCAAAAATTGCATTTTAATATATGTTTACAGTAGGACATTTTATATATATCTATAATAGTCTAATGATTTAATGATAAAAACATACAGGCTCATTCTGATTACGTACCCCTATATACATTTCTGTAGAACACCAAATACGTCCCAGGAGCTACGTTTTTTTCAGTTTTTGTTTTTGCAAATCCACCAGAGGCCACTGTGTATGCATTTTCAGATCTCAAATTGCTCTTGAGAGTGCCATTTGTGCCCGCTGTTCTTGCGTAAATCCACCAGAGGCCGCTGTCGGCTGACTGACCAATCGGACCGATCCCCCCCACCCTCCTCTTCCCTAAACCCCACCAATAGTATTTTAAAAAGCACAGATCGACACCCCCACCCTACTTCCCTCAACCCAACTGGAGTGTTTTAAAAAGCAATTCAGAAAAAGAAAAGTTTTTACCACATTCTCACCCTGCTATTTACTTGTTTATTTTATTTTTTGGATTCTGTTTTTGTCTTACCTGCTTTCTGGAACCGTTCTTCACCAGACTCAAACCCTGTTGTCTCGCTCAACTCCGCTCTGCATTTCAAGTCCACCAACGTACATGTCGAGCTACCGGACAAACTGGTAAGCGGTCAACTGGCAAGCGTGAAAAGGAACGGCATCATACCACCCCGTTGCATTCGCTTTAAAGACGAAATGCAGCCATATGTACTTCTGACTACATAATTCACAATCTCCAGAAATGTATATAGGGCTACATTTTCAGAATGAGCCTATGTTGCATACAATGCATTTTTGATTATTGCCAAAAATATACCCATGTCATGGTTACATGTGGTCCAGCATTATATATTAGTAATTTTGCAATTACTGTTCATTTCCTGCTAAAAAATGTATTATTTTATGGCTGAGATTGTTGGGAAATAATTAAAAAAATGATATGTCCTATGATTTGTAATATTAATTTTAATATCATATCTGTGCCCTCAAATGTGCCTTATTTGGCTCCATGCACAGTATTGCTACAGAAGTTGAACAATTCTCAAACTAATCATACAGTAGGTCAATCCTCTGGTGCACAAGCCAGTAATCTGACTCTTTCTGATCTTTTCTCAATTGTATGCAAGCACACACTTCCCCATCAGACACAGGCATATGTTCAAGCTGATTCCCCTAAGACGTCACTGGAGCAGGGCAGGCTGGTGAAACATGTGCAAAGGCCACAGGAACGCAGCTTTCAGCACAGTAAAGCGAGCTCTCACCAGGCCAATCTGTCTGCATGCTGCTTCAACACACATAGACAGACAGACAGAGGCACAGATAAAAGCATAAACATGCCACAGAATCCTCCTTCAAACCACATTCAAGATAAACTTTTTTTAA
This sequence comes from Danio kyathit, assembly GCA_903798195.1. Classification (NCBI taxonomy): domain Eukaryota; kingdom Metazoa; phylum Chordata; class Actinopteri; order Cypriniformes; family Danionidae; genus Danio; species Danio kyathit. The sequence continues at coordinate 29,930,979 of LR812523.1, forward strand.
ACTTGATTATTTTAATGAAAATGTCTGCATGTGTGTTTACATGGTTGCTAACTTTTTGTGTCTTTGTGTCTTCATGTTAGGATAAACAGCTGTGTAGGCCAAGCGAATCACAGACAGTTCATCTTGACGCTCCTTCTCTTCCTGCTGACATCATTCTATGGGATCAGCTTGGTTTTGCGGAGTATCTGTCCAAAACAGAGTCTGTTCACAGCCATGCTTTACTGCCCTGGAGTCTACAACCAGTACAGGTATACAATCCATTACCATTTTAACACTAGAACCACCAGGGATCATTAACCAGCAAGCAATTTTGTGTATAAGAGACATCTAATAGGGCACATTTACACCACATGGTTCAAGGAATCTGATTCAAGTTATTTCCCCCTATTGTGGCCCATGCAGATTGAATTTGGTCCATGTATGTGTAAGCAGGAAAAACAACATGGATTCCAATATACCTGGTTTCATGCCTCATTCATATGTGGAATTAAATCAGATTTATTCAGCAGTGTAAGCAGGTAGATTGGATTTTCAGTTGTCAGTGTGAGTCGTATGTCATTGAAAAACATTAATGTTAACCTTAAATCTCATATACAAGGACAAAAACAAATCATATTGCATTTAAGGAAGTTAACTTTAAAAAGAAAAGTTGCCTGCCACTGCCAGCATTTTTTGAAATGAGGGAAGTTAAGTATGGTTTTACCCATACTCGAAACTGGTCTTCTGTTTGTAACACATCCAAGTGCACACACAGTTTAAGTGAGAAGGGGTGAGGAGTGAGAGCACACAAAAGCACAATCTGTGATGTGTTATGTGAGCATACACCCGGAGCAGAACACTGTAAAAAATGCAGGGTTCCACACAGTTCATTCATGCAGTCCCAACACAAAAAGTAACCTAACACTTTTTACAAATTTATGTGGATTAAACATAAAAAATTAAGTTGTTCCAATGAAATCTCAGGAATTGTGTTGATTCAGCTTATTTTAAATAACTAGTTTGATAAAGCAAAAAAAGATTTTTTTGTTGTTGAGTGAACCATCAACTTTTGTCTTACAACTCACTGACCAATAGGCCCCAGCTGCCCTAGGCCACAACCCCCTGATGACTTTTATCTAAATTTGACAGCTCTCAGATTTATTTCTTCTAATATATGAAAATCATCAGGCCTACACTGTAAAAAATGCAGGGTTCCACACAACTCCTTCCTGTTGTCTGAACACAAATCAAATAACTAACTTAGTTGTTTTCACAAATTTAAGTGAATTAAACATAAAAAAGTTGTACAAAAGAAAAACTCAAGAATTGTGTTGAATCAGCTCATTTTAAATGAGTAGTCCATTACAGTAGTCTATATACACTTTTTTGAGTGTATGTAGCTAAATAAATGAACCAAGCCTCTACTTTTAAGCATTTTATCTTCGTGTTTTATCACCACATGAGCACAAATAGGTTTCATCAAAAATCCATTTTTGACAAAAACTGAAAAACTTTAGCTTTTTACAAAGTAGTGCAGTACACTGTAAACCCTGTTAAGATAAGACTACTCAAATGATTTGAGGAAATTAATCCCCTCAGTTTGTTTGATTAATGGGAATTCGACAACTCAATTAATTGAGTTGACCAAATGTGGTCTCTTCATTGAATTAACTTAAATGTTTACGTACAGATAACGTAAATTGGCTAATAGACTAAACTTCCGAATTTTTCAGCTTTTATATTCTTTACTTATAATAATAATTCCTTACATTTATGTAGCGTTTTTTTGGACACTCAAAGCGCTTTACACAATAGGGGGGATCTCCTCATCCACCACCAGTCTGCAGCATCCACCTGGATGACGCGACGGCAGCCATATTGCGCCAGACTGCACACCACACACCAGCTGATTGGTGGAGAGGAGACAGAGTGATGAAGCCAATTATCATATGGGGATGGTTAGGAGGACATGATGGGCAGAGGCCAGTGGGCAAATTTGGCCAGGATGCCGGATTAAACCCCTTCTCTTTTCGAAGGACATCCTGGGATTTTTAACGACCACAGAGAGTCGGGACCTCGGTTTAACGTCTCATCCGAAAGACGGCACTCACTGAACAATATAGAGTCCCCTTCACTATACTGGGGTGTTAGGACCCACACAGACCGCAGGTTGAGCGCCCCCTGCTGGCCTCACTAACACCACTTCCGGGAGCAACCCAGCTTTTCCATCTGGTCTCCCATCCAGGTACTGACCCGGGTGCAGCCCTGCTTAGTTTCTGTGGGCGACCATGTGAGAGTTGCAAAGAGCTAGCTTATTTACTTCCAGGGCCATTTATGTCGAAGTTGATATTTAGCCACACCATGTTGGTGTTTCATAACATCTAATTTTTACAAGGTGGGTCATTAGCCCAACGCTCAACCTGGAGGACCAGGATATACACATATACAATGTGGACAATTTAGCTTACCCAATTCACCAGCGATCTTCTTGCTGTGAGGCAACATCGCTACCCACTGCGCTACTGTGTCGCCCCTGAGTGTATATCATTCATTCATTAATTTTCTTTTCAGGGTAGTCCCTTTATCAATCTGGGGTCGCCACAGCGGAATGAATCGCCAACTTATCCAGCATATGTTTTCACAGCTGATGCCCTTCCATCTCTGGAAAACACCCATACACTCTCATTCATTCACACACATACACTACAGACAATTTAGCTCATCCAATTCACCTATAGCGCATGTCTTTGGACTATGCGAACATGGGAAGAAGATGCAAACTCCACACAAAACTGCCAACTGACTCAGCCGAGACTCGAACCAGCGACCTTCTTGCTGTGAGGTGACAGTGCTACCCACTGTGCCACCATGTTGCTCCTGCGTGTATATCAATTAAGAAAAAAATGTATATAAGCATTTAAATATTTACTTACTAATTTAACTTTTCTCTTTGGTCAGATGAGTTCAGGTAGTGCCTCTGTCCTGCTGAGCTTCAGCAAAATTTAGCATCACAAGCAAAATGACCACCTTGCAGAGGTGTAAAGAGTACCTGAAAACCATACTTGAGTAAAAGTACAGATACCTTACTGTAGAAATTACTCCATTACAAGTTACAAGTCACCAATTCCAATAAGACTTGAGTAAAAGTATTAAAGTATCCGATTTTAAAAGAACTTAAGTATTTTACTCATACTGAATGTAATAAAACACAAACTCACAGCTAAATGCACTTGATGCAAAATGTATAATTTAGTGATACATTTATTCACATTGCACAAAAAAAAAAAAAAAAATTATATATATATATTAGTCATGTCGCAGTGGTTTTTGCCATATCAGTAACTTTATTAATTTTCGGTAACATTATACTTACAATACCATTGTAGAGTCAGAAATAATTTGACTAAATTCACATTAACTTACCTCAATGTGTTTTTTTTAAATTTGAAGATAAATTCTTAAAAGCACTTATTTTCGTGGTTCGTGGCAAACAAAGTAGACACGCATCCTGTAAGAGCCATTCTGTATATCGGCAAATGAAAACATTTCTTTCAGATAAGGCCATGGATGATCATCAGTGCTGGCACTGCTTGATGTGGCGACTTCAGCTTCATCACTGGCTGCAGCAATGTCGCTAATTAAACACCTGATATTAGGAAAGCTGCTAATTCACATTTACGTGATTTAGCCCATAAATAGCATACAGTACATTCAGCACCCTGCAGATGGCGATATCGCCTCATCTGCCCAACAAATTAGCCGTGGTTGATAAGATGCCGACTTGTCGCGCACAATCACAATGTTAATGAGTAACGGTAAGCGTCCGTTCAAATGTAGTGGAGTAAAGAGTACATATATTCAATCAAAAATGTAGTCAAGTAGAGAGTAAAAGTTGCTTATATTTTTGATACTCAGTACAAGTACAAAGTAGCCAGAAAATACTTAAGTATAGTAACGAAGTCCATTTACTCAAGTACTTTACACCACTGCCACCTTGTGTCATATAACATATATCGACCAATCAGTGCATATGTCAAGGCAGAATTTCAAGCACAACCAATCATTTTAAACAGAGACATGGTGAATCGATTAAATAAATTAAAATGTTAAGTTCAGAGAACTTAAAATATGAATTAAAGGTTTTTTGCTGCCTAATGAGTAAGTTAAACACAGTTGTTTAAGTTTTGATGCCAAAACTTGGTATTTTAAGTAATGTCAAGTTATATTAACTTAATACATTTAGTAATGACAACAGCAAGGTTTACAGTGTAGAGGACACACACCACATGGACATGACTGTTAAATAGATTTTCACTGACAACCCATATTTAGCCATATTTTAGCTAAGGTGTTTATATTTAGCTGTCAAATAGACATAAAACATAAAAAATGCTTACGGCCTATATAGAAACCATGCAAATGACTGCTGTTTTAATTGGGCTGAAGACAAAAGATGTCACTATGTTATGCAACTGTTTTCACAAAGCAGTGTAATGAGTCAATATACTATTACTTTTAGTCATCAGCTTTGATTGTGAGCATGATATTTCGCCAGCGTCACACTTACACCTCTACGGCATCTCTAAAACATGTCTGGCATCAATGAATTACATTCTTTTGCCTATTGTAACTAAAACGGATTACTGACATCTCATACAACAAAAAAGTGTTGCACAAATCACAGTGCGAAAAATAAAAGCAAAGGTAAGATTGACCTGCTGATACTAATATATAAATACTCACTTTTAATCTTTGTTTTATCCAAACTACTGTATTTTTACCAACAGGGTTGTAAATAACACCATTTTAGTAAAAGTCAATGACTGGAGAAGATTTTGAACTAGAATCTGTTATATAGATTTAAAAAAACAGCCATAGCCAAATGTTTTATTGTTAATGACACACTGTGTTTTCAGCCTATTTTGATTTGCGTATGTATGTGTGTGTGTGTGTGCAGCACAGCACTGTGCTTCACGTGTGTGTGGTACAGTGTGATCATTACAGGTGGTCTGCTCCACCTGTTTATCCTTCAGATCATCAACGTCAGTTGCAACGTAACAGAACGTGAAGCTCAGATTGCTTTGCGCAACAAAACTGGCAGACGTCGTTTCTGCGGCCTGGTTGTGGAGACTGGCGACCACTCACGTGGCTTCCTCCAGAACTGGATTCAGTTCCTCACAATGAACACGGATGAGATCGGATCCTCCCTCAACCACACAGATATGGTATGACACAAGGGACATGTGTTGAGTAAACGCCGGTATTTTGGGGAATTTTTTTATTCTGGACGTGCTCTGTATGGACATATGAAATCTGATTTAGTGGGAAATGCAACCACAGCAGTGTTTTCATCCAATTAAATTGTCTGCTTGCACATGAAATGAAACTCTGTCCACAAAGACTGCAAGTCTGACGTAAAAAAGAGGCTGTGTGAATGAAACACCCTGCAATAATCAGACATAACTAGGCAAATGTGTAATTCGAGTAAACAATCAGGTGTTATTATGACAAATGTAGGACATATTACAGTTCTTAATTACCCTAAATATGTTTTTAAACAATTTAAATGACATTTTCTCACCCTGAGGCTGTCCAAGAGGGCATTATTTTCCTTCAATAGAATTTCTAGTAAAGATATAAAAAACAACAATTCAATTCAAGTTCATTTGTATAGCTCTTTTCACAATAATCAACAGCATACAGACAAAACTAAATGAAAAGGCTGCTGTTAATACATTGAGAGCTTATGAAGAGAAATGACTGGTATGTGCAAAAACAATGAACATTACAATATTGTAATTTTTCTATACGCAGCCTCAGCAAACCATTGATAGATCTTTAAAGGTGAGTGGAGGCTTGTGCTTCAGTCTGTTATGGATGAGCTCAGGACCATTTGCTGAATCTGTTCATTAAAGGTTAGAAATTGGTAAATGATGTTCTTGCACAAGCCAATCATTCACTTTATTAGATCTCAGTGTACCATCAGGAGTAATCACCCTTATTAATTTTATTTTAGCTGTATGTGTTGTTTTGACTCTCAAAGTGCAAGTAGTAGGGCTGGGCAATTTGGCATACAATCAAAATCTCGATTAATTGAACATTTTAACTCGATTACGAATAATGAACGATTATTTTATTTCACTGAAGTTTTATATGTCGTCTTAAGGCATCATCATCTATGTAGTGCAAAGAATGAGTCCATCGTCCTACTTGACTGGAGATCAGATGTGGCTATAAAGTGAAGAAGTAGAAATCAGCCACAGCCTTTAACAGAGCGGGGTCACGTGACACGTAAGGAAAGTAATTGAAAAAATCGTCCTGGAAAAATTAGATCGATTATAGGTTCTGAATGTCGATTAATCACCCAGCCCTAGCTGGTAGCCATTGACTTGATTATTTGATTCACCAACGACCCCAGTTTCAGCTAAATATTGAAATAAAGATTTGTTTTTGGCGTCTTTTACCTTTCTGTAGTCTATAAATTAAATATCCATATATTTTTGAGGTTAAAACATACATTATTCTTTGACGTTTACATCTAACAATTAGTAATAAAAACACATCAGATGTTTTGTTTGCATTCTATTACATTATTACTAAATTTTTATTAATATTATTCTGTTGTATGTTAATTCTACTTAGTAGCGTACCTTGTACACAGTTTAACACCATTTTGTCCAACATGTCTTTTGTGTGTGTGTGTATGTGTGTGTGTGTGTTTTTGGACTTGAACCCAACTAAGCATTGTTACAACCCCTAGCAGTCTACGGGAGTGTGGTTGTACACTTGAGCTGAGGATTTGGTTACTCAGAAAGTCAAAAGTAAAGTTGTGTTACAAAGTAAGAACGGACAACAAGAATTAGTGAAACAAATATAGTGATTAATTTACAAAAAGTGATGGTGAATCAGTGAGTGAGATATACACTATATACAATGTCAGAGACAATGAGTAATGAAATGTTAGAAAGATTGGCTATGGGTGGTGCTAAAGAAAAGAACCAAACAGTCTTACTAAAATTCACAACAATTCCCTTCTAATGTAATCTAATAAACATAAGATATGAAAATTTAAAAATCCAGAGTTTCTTACTTTTTTCCCATCCAATTTTGACTTTATGATGTTCAAAGTACACTTGATATTGGATTATACAATCAGTCAGGAGGAAGGTGTTCAATTAGTGAGAGTCAGACTATAATTTATGTCTACATTTGTCTTTAAAATGGCAAAGTTCACCCAAAAATGAAAATCATGAACTTATTCTCAAGTTGTTCCACCCACACAATGAAAATCAGTTGGGCAATGACACTTTCATTAGTCTTTCACAGAAGACCAGTGAAAGTTTCAGAACAAATTTGTGCAACATTGTATAATAAACCAGACATTTATTTCCCAAAGTAATCCCCTTTCTGTGTCATACAGTTTTAAAATGACATGAGAGGGATTCAGATGATTTTCTATGATAATAACATAATGGTAAACTGTAGGCGACACGGTGGCTCAGAGGTTAGCATTGTTCCCTCACAGCAAAAAGGTTGCTGGTTCGAGTCCATTTCAGAGTTTGCATGCCCCCCTATGTTGGCGTGGGTTTCCTCCGGGTGCTCCGGTTTCTATCACAATCCAAAGACAGGTGCTAGGTGAATTGGATGAACTAAATTGGCCATAGTGTATGAGTGCATGTGTACATGCGAGAGTGTATGGGTGTTTCTCAGTACTGAGTTGCGGCTGAAAGGGCGTATGCTGCCTAAAACATATGCCAGAATAGTTGGGGGTTCATCCCGCTGTGGTGACCTCTGAAATAAAGACTAAGCTGAAGGAAAATGTATGAATGTTAAACTGTAGAGTGATCTCTCCCTTTAAAATGAAAGAGAACACTGATTTATCAGCCTCTCACGTGCTAATAAACCAAAAAAATACATATGAAACTCGACGTACAATCCAATTTGATTATAAACATGCTGCTACCTCTGTGGTGTGCTCTCTCAGGACAAATGATGTTGTACACAGATTTCTTCATCGACAACAGTGTGATACCTTACGATGAGGTGTTTTACTGTTCTGTATGTCATCTATATGACATACTGAATTTACTATGTGTGAAAAATAAAGAAGAAAATGTGTTCTAAATGAATTCTGTGATTTATTGCAGGCAGGCTGCTTTTCTAGTATGAGCTTGTGTTGATAGCGGTGCACGGGCCATAATGAGTGACCTATATGTGCAGCAGGAGGGAGACAGGAAGTGGTTTCTGAGCAGCGCTGGCCCTTTTACCTTTGTGCAAACCACAGGGTGCAATGAGAACAAGATAAAGAAAGCACAAAAACATGAGTGCTTATAAAAATCTTTTTAAAAAAGTAGATTATATATTTCCATCCTATTGTTATTACTAATGTTACATTGAAATTTAAAGCATTTGATCAAACAGAATGTTCAATTATTTACTAAAACACACTGCAGTTTCAAAAGGCATCTCTTTCACAAAAAGCACATTTATCACACCTCCTCTGTAATCACGTCAACATGCCGGTTTTATACAGGAAGTGTTTTTTTTTAAGATACTGTGTTCTGAAACTCTGCCCCCGACTGATGGGTTATAGAGCGAGTGTTGTCTTAAACTGAATCACACATCCTGTACAGTGCAAGACACCATGAGGATCAGACACACTCATCCTGAACAACAATGGAGTCGTCTGTTGATACTCTTCATAACACTTATAACAGGTGTGTGGGTGTGTGTACCTTGTATTCTTTACATTGCGGAGACCTATATATATAGCAATACTAGTACATTACCATTCAAAAGTTTGGGGTCAGTTTTATTTTTTTTTCATGTTTTTTTTTTTTTTTTTTAAGAAAAATATTCTGTTAATCAAGGCGGCAATTATTAAATGTAATTTTTTTTTAAAATGTTAAATATTTATTACAATTTTCAATAACTGCTTTCTTATTGTATGTAGTTTCAAATGAAATTATTACTACAGTCATTATTGCTTTTATTACCATTACCATTGATAATAATAATAACTATAATAATAATAAATTTTAGAGTGATTTCTGGAAGATCATGTGACTTGTGGAGTAATGAAGCTGAAAATTCATCTTTAAAATCACAGTTTAAATTAAATTAAATGATTAAATTAAATGATAAAGTACTTTTGAGCAGTTATTTTATAGTGCAATAACATTTTACAATTTGTAGTGTATTTTTGATTAAATAAATGCAGCCTTGGTGAGCAGGAGAAGCTTATTTTAAAACATTTAAAAATCCCACTGACCCCAAACATTTGACCGGCAGTGTACATTTTGAGCATGTGAGTTTTTTTTACTTGGTCCATGAGGGAAGTGGCTTATAAATGACATAGAATGAAGAATTTTGAAGATGTAAAAGTGCAGAATGTTTCTGTAAGGGTTGGTTTATGGGGATGAAATATACAGTCTGTACAGTACAAAAGCAAAGGAAAGTCCCCATAAAGATAGCTGTAGAACTGTGGCTGTAAAAAAAAAAGAATATACAGTTGAAGTCAGAATTATTAGCCCCCCTTTGAATTGTTTTTTCTTTTTTAAAATATTTCCCAAATGATGTTTAACAGAGCAAGGACATTTTCACAGTATGTCTGATAATATTTTTTTCTTCTGGCGAAAGTCTTATTGTTTTATTTTGGCTAGAATAAAAGCAGTTTTAATTTTTTTAATAACCATTTTAAGGTCGAAATTATTAGCCCCTTTAAGCTATAATTTTTATTGATAGTCTACAGAACAAACCATCGTTATACAATGACTTACCTAATTCCCCTAACCTGCCTAGCTAACCTAATTAACCTAGTTAAGCCTTTAAATGTCACTTTAAGCTGTATAGAAGTGTCTTGAAAAATATCTAGTAAAATATTATTTACTGTCATCATGACAAAGATAAAATAAATCCGTTATTACAAATGAGTTATTAAAACTATTATGTTTAGAAATGTGTTGAAAAAATCTCTCTGTTAAACAGAAATTAGGGAAAATAATAAACGGGGGTGAATAAGTCAGGGGGCGAATAATTCTGACTTCAACTGTATATACATGTGAAGAGTTTAGATGCAAAAACCTCCAAAAGCCGTTTCTTCTAGCCATTTTCTTCTAAAATTAGCCTTTTTCTCAGACTCCTGTGTGTAGGCTATGTAATTTTTACTTTTATAGTGACAACTATAAAAGTTGTCACTATAAAAAAGTTAAAACTATAAAAAGTTTCTTTTCATTGCCTTTAAAGTAAAATAACTGAACATAAACATAGGACACTTTTCATTTTTGGAGATCATTTCAGATTGGATTTAGAGGTTTTTGCAACGCTTCATATAAATACAGTATATTCTACTTTTCAGAAGTTTGGTCCGTAAGATTTTTGTGAGATGTTGTGTTTTGCTTACTAAGGCTGAATATATTTAATATAAAATAGAGCAAATACAGAAAAGTTTTGATATATTATCATTGTTTAAAATATAGTCTGATTTAAAAGGACATTTTAATACATTTTACATTTAATTTGTGATTATGATGAGAGCTGCGATTTAATGATGAGTTATTTGATGGACAGTAAGTTGTAAAGAACAGCAACTGAAGTTTTATTACTTCTTATTATTTGCATGTCTATAAAAGAAAATCTTTCTGCCGTCAAACTTTTGAATGGAAGTAGTCATTTCTGTGTGTGTTTGACTATGTATTAATGAACTTTGAATTTGAAGAATGTTCAAGAATGCTGAAGAAAAATGATATACCGGAAATAACTTGAATTATCTATACTACAGTGCTCAGCATGTATAGGTACACCCCTCACAAATCTCTCTTTAAATTCATTTTTTTAATAGGAAGCTATACACTATTATATTAGTGCATTAGATTAGTCAGTACTGAAGCCAAATCTGGAGCTTATCGTACAAAATAACTTACGATAATGGTCCAAAAACTAGTACACCCAAATTTATGTTATAGAAAAATATAAAATACAAATACAAAAAAGAGGAAACTAAGAGAAGCAAAATAAAGAAAAATTTAGCTGAAATTTTTTGCAATATTTTGCTTGAATTTAATTGCATTATCTTTCAATTTATAAATGTGTTTACGGACTAAATTATTATTTTAATAAATATATCTGTTTAATAAATCTATTTTGTTTAAATGCACCAAAATACATTGCCTATATTCACTGAGAAATGGACACAAATATTAATTTCCAAAACGGGGTGTACTCAATAATGCTGAGCATTGTAGATAACCTTCATTTGGTGTCAAAATTCATAAACTTTTAAAAAATGATACATATTGGGAAATTGTGCTTTTCAGGTCAGGTCTGAAAATGTTTGTAATGTCATTGAATTGGTATTTAAATCTCTTCTTGTGCTTTTTTGTTTTTCTTAGAGGCTTTGACAGAAGATGAAGCAATTCAGGCTCTGTTGGGTGGGAACGCACCTTTTAACTTTAAGGTTAATAAAAGTGTAATAGTAACTCTTACTGAATGGAGCAGGTGTCCAGATGAGAAAGTTTTTGTATTCAGCCCCGTTCATGGTCTCAGTATATTGAACATCAGCTACGCTGGTCGCCTTTCTGCAAAATCAAACCACACCATTGTACTGGAAAATTTACAAGAGAGCGACTTTGGGACTTACTGCTATAAACTCACTACTTTTCCACATGGAAGTCTTCAAGGACAAATTAAACTGGTCAAAAAGACACCAGATGAAAATGGTAAGACTATTTACATGATCATTTCTGTATGTTGCTACGAATGACATTTTATAATTATGCATACAAATTAAAACCATTTTAGAGCTACACTGCGAAATGATTAGTTGACTTTACTTAAAAATGTAAGTAAACCCTTTGCTTTTAAAGTGATTAGTTGATTTTATTACGTATTATTATGACTTTACTTTTTTACATATTATAAATATTAAGGTAAGTCAACTTAGCAGCTCCAGGTTACAACACACTGGGAAAAATGAGGGTTTCACACAGTTCATTCATGTTGTCCCAACACAAATCGATTAAGTTAACACTTTTAACAAATTTATGTGCATTGAACATAAAAAAATAAGGTCTCCTAATGAAATCTCAAGAATTGTGTTGTTTCAGCTCATTTTAAATAAGTAGTTTGAACAAGCTTACTTACTTTTTTGTGTAAAGTCAACTTGTTGCTTTTAAGGAAGCGGGATCACTCAATTTCTTAAAAGTAAAATAATGAATAGCTTTTTATCAAGTTTATGCACATATCTGATTATCATTTTGCATTCAGGATTAAGTATGAGGCACGTGATACATACCGTAGCAGTGTTACAAGTTTTAAGTGCTACTGGAAGTTGTTGAATAAAGTATTAATATATTCTTTAAAAAATAAATGTGTTCACCTTTGGACATTTGATTATATGTGCTTCCATTTTACAGAGATCAATTCTAACTAAAACCTTGGTCCTTGCTGATTGAATAAAATGCAAGTAATGTTGTGTCAAAAAAAACATGTTTGGGTTGTTTTTTACCCAGCTGTGTTTTGGTTCAGTGGTTTGGTTAGTATAGGGCAGAACACATGGCTAACCCGACCTTGTTTCCTTTAACCCTAAATATTTGGTTGATTTTATTAATCTTTTTCCGCAGTTACTCTTAATGCTAACTAATTTGTTTAATCTCATAGATGATTAATTTAATCCTTAATTTAATATTGCTTCTATTAAAACTAATTTAACAGACCTTTTTGGAGTAAAAAATAAATATTTTAAAGTCATTTCAATGTAATCAACAGGTATCCTGTTTTGATTTCAACCAAGCTTTATTCAAACCAATCAGAAAAAAATGACAAGTTTACATCTCAGTTAATTCCTGTGATTTTATTCAGCCTCTTTCATACAAAGTTTGTCCTTTAAATGGTGCTGTGCTAGATATGTGGATGAACACTGGGCTAAAAAACAACCCACAGTTACTGCATAAAAAAGCTGCTTAATTCCAAGGTAAACCCGCAGACTTTACGTTTAAGCCAGCAGCTGGGTAATGCAAAAATACCACTCCAAATAACCCTGAAATAACCTAATAGGCTCAACTCTGCAATTGGGTTAAAATATAACCCTAGATTTTTAAGAGTGTGTTGAAATTCGTTGTGTTAATGTTCTCAGGTCTCCCCATCATGGTGATCTCAGTGGGCTGTGGAGCAGCAGCTTTTATAGTACTTTGTGGAATCACAGTTGGAGTGGTTTGCTATAGGGTAATTATCTTCAAACTGACATTTTAAAGAACAAGAAATATTGTATTTAACTAATGTCCTATGCAAATACTCTTGACCAGTTGGTTTAGTAAATGGTTTACACATGTACTGTACATGCTTTCCCACAAATTGTTTATCTTGACCAATGTCCCTTAGAAGAGAAGAAACCCAGGAAAGACTGCACTGGACACTGGAAGACAGAACAGACCCAAGAGCACATGCACAGACAGCTACGGTGATGGCTATCTGAATGTGAAATAACCTAACACAATGTGTCAGTATTGGACATTCGATTTACTATGCTGATGAATTATATTAAATCGACTGCTTTTAAAAAGACACTGACGGAAAGAAGAATTGCTTGGATAAAATAGCTTTTGTTGACTGGTAGGTAGTTATAAAGTTTAGTTATATAAGGAAACTTCCACTTTACACTATCCACTACCCTAAACAGAACAGAGTTTTACCATTTTTAATCCACTAAGCCGATGTCCGTGTCTGGTGGGAGCACTTTTTTTAGCTTAGCTTAGCATAAATAATTGAACCGGATTAGACCATTAGCATCTAGCTCAAAAAAAGTTTTCCTATATAAATCTTGACTTTTCTTAACCCTAGGGGACATGTCATATGAGTCTATTTTCAAAAAAGTGGCTCCCTTTAAATAATTCTTGCTCTTATGACTTTTTTTAAATTTAAATTTAAATGTAAATTGTACTATAATATGTATAATAAGTGTTTTGTCCCTTTAACTGTGGACTTTGTTGACTTTTTCACAATAAAATAAGGAGGATAAAGAAAGAAAGAAAGAAATAATTTAATTACTGGTGTGATATATACAGTATATATAAATGTATATGTTTATTGGCAGTTCAGTTAAATCCTCTGATCTGGCCTTAAATGTGATGAATTGGTATAAGCAACATTTATTTTAATCAAAAACAATTAATTGTTAATAAAGTCTCCTTTGTTGATCTGAAGCGTCTGGAGTAAAAAGTGAAAAAACAAAAAAAAACAAAAAACAATCTACATTTCTCTTGTTGTTCAGATGGTGGCAGTGTACAAGAGTAAATGAGCCTGGTCTTGTGTATAAATCACTTTGGATTTCTGTGTAATTATACTGTAATTATAAATAAATATTACTGTAAGTATTATAAATAATAGTTTGGTTATGACCTGAAGGTCTCTGTCTATTTCTGCAATGAGAAATGCTTTATGTACAGGACATCTGAATCACTTACTGATGTCAACCACAAAGCTTCCTGAGTCCTGAGTGATCTTTGTAGAATAAACACACAGCTCATTGACAGGAAGAGCAGACTGACTGATCTTTTTTTTGCTTTGTTTAACGTCTGGTTTCCACTCATTCTGATCATTTGGCTCCTTTCAAGCACTGATGACATCAATTGCTGATTGGCCAATTTAATCATGATAAACAGTATATTATCACACAACACAGTCATTAACACTTAAGATAAACAGGTCACAGGTCAACGCTTTCTATTAAGAAATGAAAAAATACAAATATGAAGGTTTCTTTAAGCCACATGATATACTTAAATGCAAAACGAATCAGGTAATGGTGCACATTTAGATTGTTGAAATGTACAAATGTATTTTGAAATATTTAAAAACTTTGTAACTTGCAGGAACAAATAAATTGAACACAATTAAACTTACACCCCATCAGTTATCAGATTATGATAACGATATGTTGAATGCAATTTTTGTTTGTTTTGTATTGTCAAATAAGTGAAATTTAAGTTATTATTGGTGATTTATTTATTATCAACTCACTCAAGCTTTCTTATAGGCTAGCTGACTCTAAGACTAGTCTTATGTCTTAAGTATTTAGTGTCCATCGATCCTTCAGAAATTATTGTAATATGCCGATTTGGTGCTCAAAAACATTTTGAATTATTATTATTAATTAAAACAGTTAAGCTTCTTCATGTTTTTGTGGAAGCCACAATATATTACCATCCAAAAGTACACACACACACACACATGATACTATGCCACCCAACTCACACACACACACATGACAAACATTATTTCGCAGTGTTATTAAGTGTTTTATTTTAAATTAATGAAATTATCAAATAATTATATACTTTTTTTTTAAATAATGAAACTTGAAAAAATAGAACGTATATATAAATATACATTAATACAACTCATTAAAAAATAATACCATATACAGTGCTCAGCATATATAAGTACACCCCTCACAAATCTTTCTTTTAAATTTATATTTTTAATAGGAAGCTATACAATATTATATTTGTTCATATAGATTAGATTAGTCAGTACTGAAGCCAAATCTGGAGCTTATCTAACAAAATAACTCACGATCGGTGAACGGTCCAAACACTAGTACAGGCAAATTTATATGTTATGGAAAAATATTAAATAAAAATTTTAAAAAGAGGAAAAATTTATGTAACGGAGGCCAGCTAGTAAGTGCTGTGCAGGTAAACCTCACTCCTCTGACCTCTAAAGGTGCTCTAGCGACAGACACCAATGTAACCCCGCTGGTCCTACGCCACCCAAGTACACACACACACACACATGACAAACATTATTTCGCAGTGTTATTAAGTGTTTTATTTTAAATTAATGAAATTATCAAATAATTATATACTTTTTTTTTAAATAATGAAACTTGAAAAAATAGAACGTATCACAGTTTCCACAAACAAATAGGTTTGAAACTATGAATATAAAAATAAATATAAATATACATTAATACAACTCATTAAAAAATAATACCATATACAGTGCTCAGCATATATAAGTACACCCCTCACAAATCTTTCTTTTAAATTTATATTTTTAATAGGAAGCTATACAATATTATATTTGTTCATATAGATTAGATTAGTCAGTACTGAAGCCAAATCTGGAGCTTATCTAACAAAATAACTCACGATCGGTGAACGGTCCAAACACTAGTACAGGCAAATTTATATGTTATGGAAAAATATTAAATAAAAATTTTAAAAAGAGGAAAAATTTATGTAACGGAGGCCAGCTAGTAAGTGCTGTGCAGGTAAACCTCACTCCTCTGACCTCTAAAGGTGCTCTAGCGACAGACACCAATGTAACCCCGCTGGTCCTACGCCACCCAAGTACACACACACACACACATGACAAACATTATTTCGCAGTGTTATTAAGTGTTTTATTTTAAATTAATGAAATTATCAAATAATTATATACTTTTTTTTTAAATAATGAAACTTGAAAAAATAGAACGTATCACAGTTTCCACAAACAAATAGGTTTGAAACTATGAATATAAAAATAAATATAAATATACATTAATACAACTCATTAAAAAATAATACCATATACAGTGCTCAGCATATATAAGTACACCCCTCACAAATCTTTCTTTTAAATTTATATTTTTAATAGGAAGCTATACAATATTATATTTGTTCATATAGATTAGATTAGTCAGTACTGAAGCCAAATCTGGAGCTTATCTAACAAAATAACTCACGATCGGTGAACGGTCCAAACACTAGTACAGGCAAATTTATATGTTATGGAAAAATATTAAATAAAAATTTTAAAAAGAGGAAAAATTTATGTAACGGAGGCCAGCTAGTAAGTGCTGTGCAGGTAAACCTCACTCCTCTGACCTCTAAAGGTGCTCTAGCGACAGACACCAATGTAACCCCGCTGGTCCTATGCCACCCAACTCACTCCGAGCTGGTATCGAACCAGCGACCTTCCGCATGGGAGTCGGTTGCCCTACCAAGGAGGCTAAAGACCATAGCCTCTATCATCTGTCGCTAGAGCACCTTTAGAGGTCAGAGGAGTGAGGTTTACCTGCACAGCACTTCACTAGCTGGCCTCCGTTACACTTTTATAGGTTGTAATTTTTTTTTCAATATTTTGCTTGAATTTAATTGTATTATCTTTCAATTTCTAAATATGTTTGGTGACTAAAATATTATTTGAATAAATATATCTGTTTAATAAATCTGTTTTGTTTAAATGCACTAAAATACATTGCCTATATTCACTGAGAAATAGAAACAAATATTCATTTCCAAAATGGGATGTACTCAATTACGCTGAGCACTCTATATATAATCATTAATACTATAGGCTAGTTGTTAGTAGGCCTACCTGTAAAGTTCATATATATTATTTTATTTTGCATGCAGACATATTGTTTGTTTGTTTGTTTTTCACATTAACAACAACAAAAGGTTTAAACGTGAAAAGACCATCTGTATGCAAATGATGTCACAAATGTGCTGTGCAACCGAAAGTCCAAGATCAAGCTTAGGTAATAAGTACTGTGTCTGCTATTTTTAGCATTTTAAATGCCAGTACAAAACACGAGCCTCTGAAGCAGTTTAAAAACGCTTACTCGGAGAGTTTTTTAAATGGCCTCTGTGTTTTCACTTGGATTATTTTCTGTCTGAACTTGTCGGATTTGTCAAGTTTTACGCTTCTTTGACAAGCACAAACAGCGATGGAAATGCACCCGACAAACTCTGAAAACACTCTACGTCACCCGATATCATGAATCATTAATTTTATTGAGCTATCTCTCCAGTAATATTGTAAGCGTAGATTTTATTAACTGTAGATTTAGGTAAAATATTTTTGAATGTAACTTAATCTTGTCAAAGTAGGCTAATAATACAAGAATCACCATATTTCATTGATGAATTCTCGATCTTGTGATACTGAATCACATGAAAAGATGAAGTTCTTGCTGAACCTGATTGGCTGTAAACACTTGGCTCATCATCACCGTCAGCCAATGAGAGACCGCCTCTGTGTTCGGACGCGCTTTAAAACACCCTCAGATGTAAACATTGACAGTCAAACATTTCCTTCGCTTGTGAAAGGTAAGTTTATATCTTTAATGCATTAAAGTACACAGATGTTGATGTGAAGTTCACTTTAAAAATATGCAGTCTAAATGTTTTTTTAAAAAAAGCTATGTTAGTAAGACTTCATGTTAAACAATACATTGTAAGTTGTTTGCATGCAGCTTTATTAATAAATTTAGAATGGCTGTTAATGGTAATTGGTCAAAATATTTCCTTTTATGTGTGCAACTCCCCTGTGACATTCCTTCAAATTGAGTCTTGTTGTCTTCTGTCACAGTCTTCCAGGCAGAATGATGTTGTTTGCCTCACTCATCACACTGTGCATTAGCGCAGTGTTTGCTGCTCCAACTCTAGACCTGCAATTAGATGACCACTGGCACCTCTGGAAGAGCTGGCATGGAAAAAGCTATCATGAGGTGGGAATACTGTAATAGTCAGATTAAAATAAGTGTAAAGCAATATTTGTCTTTATGATGGAATTGTTTATTGCAAATGGATAAAACGTCTGTTTTCTTCACCAGAAAGAGGAGGGCTGGAGGCGAATGGTTTGGGAGAAGAACTTGAGAAAAATTGAGCTACACAACCTTGAGCACTCAGTGGGAAAACACACCTTCAGAGTGGGCATGAACCAATTTGGTGACATGGTGAGCAGTTTAGTATTATAGTCAAGTCATTATTTCTATATAGCTTTATACAATGCAAATTGTCAAATCAGCTTTACAAAGGAAACGGGCAATCGAAAATCAAGTGTGGTGTTTCATCAGTGTGAAACCAGATCAGTTCGTTAAGCACGTTCAGTTCCAGGGAATGTTGGTTTCTACTTGTTAAATGATTCAATCAAAGTCAGCAACATCCTTAAATTGAAGATTTACACTGCAAAAAATGTTTTTCTTAGATTTTTTTTTCTTGTTTCTAGTCTAAAATTTTAAATCAAGAAGCATTTTCTAGACAAGCAAAAATATTGTCTTGTTTTAAGAAATAATATGACAAAATTTAAGAATTTTTCCTTAATCTTGTTTTTCATTTTGACATAACAACATTTTGCTTCCCCCATCGGCAGACTATTTTGCCAAAGAGTTAAAGAAAAACTACATTTTTTTACAATTATTTCTTGAAACATTTTTAGATATTTGGATTAAAAGCAAGACCCAAAAAAAAAGGTTAGAAAAGCAAGTATGAGTTTAAAAAGTTCAAGTAAGAAAAGCATTTTTGCAGCATAAGCCCCATAAACAATGTGCTTGGTTTTTGATCATATTTGGAAAGGTCATGAGCTCTTCTCTGATGCTCACACACACAGCATGATGTATACTCTAAAATGTACATGTGCAAAAAAATCGATAATATATCAGTTGGCAAATAAATAAAATGGAGTAGATTCATTTCAACTGAAGTGGTAAAGAGGTTTATTTTAGCAAGGAGTTGTTGTCAGAGTTGCATGTTCGTTTGTTTTTGTTTTTTTAAATGTGCTCCTATTGGCCTGTTTTTGACTGGGGTTTATATGAGGAAACGATGGCTTGTGATGCTCATTGTATGCCATTGCCATGCACTCTTATTCAGTTGTATCTATATTTTGAATGTAAATCCAGATTTTTATTCTATGGCACTGTAAAATTACATTTTATTCTCAAATAGAGGTTCTTTTGATCCCTTTTAAAGTTCTATTTTTAAGGCTGTCTTCTAAAACCTTTTCTCTTCATTCTCTCTGTTAGACAAATGAGGAGTTTAGACAGGCAATGAATGGTTATAATCGTGACCCCAATCGGAAGTCAAAGGGCTCATT
Source organism: Danio kyathit (assembly GCA_903798195.1). Taxonomy (NCBI): domain Eukaryota; kingdom Metazoa; phylum Chordata; class Actinopteri; order Cypriniformes; family Danionidae; genus Danio; species Danio kyathit. The sequence continues at coordinate 29,950,818 of LR812523.1, forward strand.
GTTCATAGAACCCAGCTTTTTTACAGCACCTCAGCAGATTGACTGGAGACAGAAGGGCTACGTTACTCCTATCAAAGACCAGGTCAGCTCCAAGTCTGAAGCCATGTGCAAATAATTTCTGATAAATGAAGACTAGGATGCATCTATTCTTATTCAGCTAAAATATAACTTCCTTCTAAAGTTCAGCATGTGTGGCTTTACTGTTTGGTGACTTTTCTGTCTTGTGGTCCTAGAAACGATGTGGATCTTGCTGGGCTTTTAGCTCAACAGGTGCCTTGGAGGGTCAAGTCTTCCGGAAAACTGGAAAGCTGGTTTCCCTGAGTGAGCAAAACTTGATGGACTGTTCCAGACCACAGGGCAATAATGGTTGTGATGGAGGCCTCATGGACCAGGCCTTCCAGTATGTTCAAGACAACAATGGGCTGGACTCTGAGGAGTCATACCCTTATCTTGCAACCGTAAGAACCATCCGGGTGTTAACTTGAGGGTTTTGCTCCCATTTCAGCTCTTGTGTCATTTAGTTGCCTTGAATGGTAGATTTGTATCACTGTATGCATGTATGATCGTTTTTCCTTGACAAGTTTAACAGTTTTAGTTTTTAGTGAAGTTTATTTATAAACTAATTTCGTGAGGAGCGTGTGCTTATGATCGTCCACGGCTGGCCCCGCATTCGCTAACACATTATTCACCAAATAGGCAATTCCTAACTCGCTATAAATAACCAGAGTTTCTTACCTCAGTATCTTCATCTTGAAGAATCACCCCTCCCACCCCTGCTCCTCCCTCCTTTATCTAGATTGGGAGACACGGCGGCCCAGTGATTAGCACTGTTGCCTCACAGCAAGAATGTCACTGGTTAAAAGTCCTTACTGTTCCCCGGTTTCTTCCCACAGTCCAAAAGCATGCAATACAAGTAATTTGACCATACTAAATTGGCACTATAGATGAGCTTTTTTTTTTTTTTTTTTGTCAAAATAATTTTAAATAGAGACCACTCTGTAATTTGAGACCTCATATCTAATGTTCCTTTTGTTTTGCTTTCAGGATGATCAGCCATGCCATTATGACCCCCGTTATAGTGCCGCAAATGACACTGGATTTGTTGACATCCCCAGTGGTAAAGAGCATGCTCTTATGAAGGCTGTTGCTGCTGTGGGTCCTGTAGCTGTCGCTATTGATGCAGGACATGAATCCTTCCAGTTCTACCAGTCTGGTAGGTAACTCTGTAGTTAGAATAGGATTTTTGCTTAAATGGTAGTTATGCACAACTATTACCAAATGACATGCCCTAACTTGTTCTGAAAGTCTAAGGTTTAATTCCTTTTCTAATACTGAACTTTAGGCATCTATTACGAGAAGGCATGTAGCACAGAAGAACTTGATCATGGAGTCTTGGTGGTTGGTTATGGTTATGAGGGTGCTGATGTTGCTGGGAGGAGATACTGGATTGTGAAGAACAGGTATGATTTACTTATTGATTTTTAAATTGTATATATTTTTTAAAATGCACATTTTTAGTTTTGCTGGCACTACCTTAATTGCATTTTTTTTTTTAATTCTCTTACTTTAGCTGGACTGATAGATGGGGTGACAAAGGCTACATCTACATGGCTAAAGACCTAAAGAATCACTGTGGCATTGCAACGGCAGCCAGCTACCCCCTAATGTAAAGCAATTAGAGCTTTCTATGCATTCTGGAAATGAAGTTTATTTTATTTTAATGTGGATTTGTGTTCAGTTTTATCATTGTATTGCTGTTAGGGCTATCATGTTTTCGAAAAGTATTTTTATAGTTTGTCTATACGTAGAACAATATTTGTATCAAGTGAATACTAGACGTTTAAGCTGTCTTGGACTGCACTAATCCAGCAGACGTTTACATTTTTGTTGACCCAGTGAACCATTCTCTATTGTGATGCAAGTCATTTCACTGTATCTGAAGCTTAATTTTGAGCATTGTAACAGGTTGCTTTAATGTAAGAAGTGATCCATGAATATACAAATGATGTGCCTTTATCTACTTTACCTGTAAATGGATAAATATTAAATATTCTGTCATGGAAATCCTGTGAAGTCTGTATTTCTTTGCACATGGATTTCATGCAAGCATGGCTAACCTGTAACAAGGCCATAATGTGGTTTAAAAGTGTTTCTTAGACTACTTAATGGTGCATAAGTCCAATTTCACATTGCTTTTAAAAGTTTGAGACTAAACTATTCTGATTATGTAATAAAATTGTGTAACTGGATCAAGGTGAATCACATTTAAAGGTACAAACCACAACATTAAATAATAGTTGTAATACTCATTACTACATTATCAATATTAGCATGTGAGTGCAAACATTTAATGCTGATGAATAGTAATTTATATAGGTTGACCTATATAAAGAAAAAATGCTGTATTAGAGAAGGCGATTGAGCATTTATTTTTACTTTTCTTGAAGCAGTGCTGTTTAACACCTCTTCAAATGTGGTTTGAGGGTATCATTGTAGAAACCAGTAAGGCTGCCATGATATTTGACCCTTTCCGCAAAACCTTTCACTAATATCTGCTTGTGTATCTGTTTTTTTTTTTTTGTTAAGGTTGCGGTCATGTCAGTTTAGATCAGTGTTTTTTTTTTTTTTTTTTTTTTCTGGTTCCGTAGTTTATGGCCTCTCTTGTTTATCTAACACAGGGGTGCCCAAACTTTTTCTTAAGAAGGGCCAAAAACCAAACCTGATTTGAGGGCTGTGGGCCGACGGTAAATCTACCAAACTGCATTACACCAAAGTTTCCCCGAGTAATTTCCTAATTTTAGAACTAATGCAGTATATTTGTAAAAACATAAACTATGCCATTAATAACACAATGGAGTTCAATGCTTAATACACTAAGCTGCCACCTGCTTTTGCCTTGATTTGCTCATCAATGTCTTGTGCATTGTCCTCTATCCGTTGCGTGACAGTATTTACATGTTTAAAAGTAATTTACAAAAACTAAGAAACAAAAGGTTACATTAAATTCAAAGCTATTATCTTTGTCAAAGATATTTACTTAAACCACCTCCCCATCATTCAAAGGTTAGAATAGGCCAGCTTTGGCCCGCAGGCCCTATATTTGGGCATCTCTAATCTAATAGCTATTATTAAATTTTATTTAACAACAACATCCAATATGTTTGAAGACCATTATATCCTAGATTTTTAGCATTTTAAAAGCATGATTTTTAAAATGTTCTGTTAAAACAATACTCCAAATTTTATTTACCTCATTTACTCTCATGTGATTTTAAACGAGTTTCTTTCTTCTGTTGAACATAAAAATATGTTTTAAAAATGCTTGTTGCTGGCAACGTCCACTTCCATAGTAGGAAAATAAATTACTGCGGAAGTCAATAGGTCCCAGCTACCAGCATCAAACTATATTCTTTTGTGTTCAACAGAAGAAAGGAACTCAAATTAATTTTGAATATGTGAAAGGTGAATATCGATCGCAGAAATTACATTTTTTTGGGTGATCTATCCCTTTAAGTTATTTTCTTATTTTTGTATAACCTACCTACATGGTAAATTGCGCGCACGCACGTTCATGTGATCATAGACAGACACTGTCTGTTTGGCGCGAACTACTTGAAAGTGTTTGTCAACTTGAAACTGCTGCTGTCAAAGAAACAAAAATGGCATTTTTTCGACACCATAAACTAGCTGTTCGAACCAGGTTAGTATGACTAAAGCCTTAAACGTTACTCCTGTATGCACTTCTGCACAACAAAGTTGTTAACAAATGTGGATTAACATCCAAAGCGTGTAAACACCTGAAGCATAACAAATATATAGTAGGTGATCATGCTAGAAGCCTACAATATGTGAGGAATATTCATATTTACATCCATTTTTTCTTTTACTACGCTATTCAGGGCTGTGGAGAAAGTTTCAAACTGGAATGTAGGTTGGAGTCGCATCATGTTTTGATGAAACAAGGAAAGCAAGGTAGGCCTACTGTACAGCCAAATTCAGGCGCTCTTGAAAATAACGAAAAAACACAGCCAGAGTTTCTATCTTGAACATCATGCTGACGAGTAGAACATCTTTAAATCACAATCTATCATCGCTTGTTGGTTACATGTCTAGACTTTGACAGAACGCCGTTTAGCTTGGCTTTGAAGTTTGAGCTGTAAATATGAGAGGTCAGAAAATGCTGTGTTGGAGAGTCTTTTGAGTCACGTGCTCTGCCATTCCACTGCATGTCGCAAGTGTAAGCAGCATCTGGTTAAGTTATGATATATCACTGTACACGGCTGTTTAGCTACATTTATGATTACAAAGTGTTAGTCACGTAAATCATTATTATTATTTTTACATAATTTGCTATGATAATATCATGAAACATCATCTGTCAACGTTGGCCAATGTCATGTCAATGTTGACGAGTACAAGTAGTGATTAAGATTTTTTAAATTGTATTTCTGGGAAAGTTTCCTCGTCCATTTATTAGTATATTCACAACAACCAGGAAAGGGGCAAAAGTAAAGTTACGGTACAACAAATATTTGTGTGGCGAGATCGCCCTCTGCTGGTGCAGACTTTAACTAACATCCAAGACAAATAAAAGGAAGCACAATGGATACAATTTATATTGTTTGATATTAACCAGTAAAAAGCAGTCTTTCTGATGAAGCTATCTTAGCATAGGATGACTGAGACATGTTTATTGTTCAGACCAAGTGAAACTTGTATATAACATAGCTTTGAGAATGCTTTTATGTCTAAAACTTTCTGGATTTGAAATGCGACATCGAACTGAATACAGTATTTAAAATTTCAGAGACAAGCAAACAAACAAAACAAATATATTTTGATTGGGAAAAAAAAGATTGTCGAGATTAACTTTAAACATCTTGACATTTTTGAAATGTTACCTTATAGAAATGTCATGTACAGACATTTAAGTTTAATTTAGTGAAAATATAATACAATTATGAACCAGGTTGGAAGAACACATTGTCATGCCATTACTTGTTGAATTGTTATGAATTGTAGAGCAGTAAAGCGCACATTCTAGCTTGACTTCATAATCTCATAATCTTGAATTCTGAATTATGCCAGACATGTTAATTTTCAGTGGACAGAATAAAATGTACAAATAAGCATTGCTGGCTTTCAAGGTATGGCCCTGATTTATTAAAAATGGTAGGTTCTATAAAATAAAAGTGTTGATTTGAATTGATGTACAGCCCTTGAATGTAGACCAGCAGTTTGCCCAATGTGATATAAATTATATATTAAAAAAAAATTTTCTCCTGAAGGGTCATCTGATCCTTATTACAGCTTTAATGTTGTATTTGTGTATTATGTACTACAGTAGTTGTGGTATTTAATATTTAAAAACTGTATTATGAACACAGTTAATAATTTTCAAGTTCATATTGTTCATTTATCTTTGATTTGGTTGTAAAAGAGGTTCGTCCTCTGATCATAGTAAAAATGCAGCAGCACCAGGATTTTGTTATGCACAGTAGGCATGGGACTAGAACCATTTTCAAGGTTTACCGTGGTTTGCAAAAGTCAAGGTTTTAAAACCGCCAAAAATTTTGGTTATAATGTTCCTATGGTGTATTTAAGTTTTTTTTTATCTGTGTTTTTATTTGAGTTTTTTATGGCAGCATCTCCACATCAAAAGCTTTTGGTCAGCCCATGATTCAGCAAACATCTGAAAAACAAACCGGTAATAAACCAACATCCAAGCATGCTATAGAGCTGTACAGTGCAGTGGCTTACTACTTTATAGCCAAAGAAAAGAAAGATATCCAAAATTATAAAGAAATCTTGAGTTTTTTAATATAATGAAGTCAGAAGAAGTCCGTGATTTATTTATTTAGCCTGACATGTTTGCTGTTACAAAATATTTTAAATATTTCTTAAAATAAAATATAGTGTCTTCAAAGGGGAAAAAAGTTGTTGGTTTTTACCCAGACAATTAAAAATAGAACATGTTTTTGAGCAGCGATCACAATACTGTCATACAGAGAAACCGTGATATTTTTATTCAAGGTTATCATTCATAACGTCAAAATCTTACCCCGGACCATGCCTAATGCACAGACTTACTGTATGACAACAGAGCATTTCTGTAGTGCTTGACTTTTGCTTTTTAAATTGTAACAACAGAGCCCCCTGCTGGCGTCTTCACTGCAGACACACTGTGAATTAATAAAAAGGAGACACTATGGTTTTTTTATTTTGATTTGTTTTGAATATCCTTGTAGCAGTTGCATAGTCAATTAAAAAAATATCTTACATTTATCTCTTAAACTGACTTACCTCTTCAATTCATCCAGCTGCTTAAGCATAAGCTTAAGCATCAGCAATACTGTATAGTTGCATTTCCTTTCTATAGAAATCGATGGTGTTTAGATTGTTCTTTAAAATCATTGTGTAATCACAAAATTAGCAAAATTTAAATTTACTTCCTTTTTATATTTTGTTTAATTAGTGTATTTTGGTTTTATTATGCAATATTCCAATAAGCAATAAAAAAATAATATGCATAAATGAGTTCACCCCATTTTGAAAATGAATATTTGTATCCATTTTTCATATATTTGTATCCAATATAGGCAATGTATTTTGGTGCATTTAAACAAAACAAATGTATTAAACAAATATATTTATTAAATAATATTTTAGTCACCAAACATATTTAGAAATTGAAAGATAATACAATTAAATTCAAGCAAAATATTGCAAAAAATATATAAAAATACAACCTACAAAATTTCAACAAAATTTTTTATTTTTTGCTTCTGTTGATTTTTCCTCTTTTTTAAATTTGTATTTAATATTTTTTTATATCATATAAATTTGGGTGTACTAGTTTTTGGACCTTTATCGTAAGTTATTTTGTTAGATAAGCTCCAGATTTGGCTTCAGTACTGACTAATCTAATATATATGCACAAATATAATATTGTATAGCTTCCTATTAAAAATCATTTAAAAGATAGATTTGTGAGGGGTGTACTTATATACAGTATGCTGAGCACTGTATTCGACTTAGTGCAGATGTCATATCAAAATCTAAAGTTTGCAATTACCTCAAAAATACAGTATGTGTGTTTCTCTTAAGGTCTTTTTATAGGTATTCTTTGTGTATTATTACATTCATAGTAAATTTATGTTGTCTGCTTGCTAAATGTCTCGCTCAGTTTATCTTTTCAATTAGTTTCAATTTGAACATGACTGAAAGAGCTGAAGCCTCAGTGTAAAAGTTGTTTTCTTTGTAATTTATCTTTCCAATTGTACCTATTTGCCTGATTAACGGCCTTGCTGTGAGTAGTATAAACAGCCATCATAGCACTTACAAGCTAATCTGAAATTATCCACTTGTGGTGCTGTTCAACTGTATTTATTTCTAAAAAAAAAGTAATGTATAATTTTTGAATCTTCATTCATTTATTTTCCTTCGTCTTAGTCTCTTTCAGAGGTCACCACAGTGGAATGAACCGCCACATTTTTTAATCTTATAGTTCAAAATATTCATGGTTTATTTTTTGGTGTTATTATTTATTTATTACACCCCTCCCCTCACTTTTTAAAGGGAAATTTAATCTAATGCCTGTAAATGGTAAAAGATGTTTTTTTTCTTTTGTATTGCAATACAAGTAAAATCAGCGCATGTGTTTGAGACGCCACAGACCTTGTCTCGTAGGCCACCGTGACCTTTAGTTCTTGGAACGTAAGCTGTGGAGCATCTAATGACTGCAATCAAAACTACTCAAAGTTGAAGTATGAACAACAACACGAGCTGCTTGAGAAACAGCCGACGTTGCCAGCGGTGTTATAGGCTGTGCTCCTCCACTGCGCAATAAATATGAAAACTCTGACCTGTGCTTTTGTGCGGCGGTGGCAAATTTAGCTACATTGGGCTTCTCTTAAATGGAGCGGGGAAAAATAACTGGAACACAATGAGGGAAAAGAAGTTTGTCAGACTTCATTAAGTATCAAGGGAACATCGCTGGAACTGGCAACGCAAAGCGCACCGGGCCCGTGTGCCATTAATCACGTCTGACAAGGAACCGGAGCAGGGGGCGCAGGGAGGGAGCGCAGTACTCGGGTGCTGCTGCCAGCGGCTCTGTTTATGATTACTGCGAGGGGTCCTGACTAAGCTAGCAGCCTGAAGAGGAGCGCAGCAGAAACCCAAGATCAGGAAAAAGTCAAAGCCAAGGAGCTCTCATCCAGCATTACTCCTCCTCCCTTTCAAAATGACACAGCCACCAATATGATTAGACCGGAGCGCCGACTATCCTCCAGACAATTACTAAGCATCGGAGCAGAGTTGAAAATTGAATGGCGTAGAAAAAACGGTGAGATATTGCCTTTCAAAGCAAAGTCATCAGAATATAAAGGTTCGCTCTAGTTTAATTTGCCATTGTTCAGCCTTGTGTAAGGGGGAGGGGGAGAAAAAGCCTGCTGACTGCAGCTTCATCTGTGTTCGCCCGCCGTTTTGTAAGCTCTCGCAGCAAGACCGTGTCTTTCCTCTTTTCCTTGGTCTGCCACCCCAGATGCAGAAAATAAATGGGAGTGAGAGAGGAGGAGAAAGAGGGCCTGTGACTGGTGGAGATGGAGGCCTGTGTTAAGTGCTGTGCTTGAAAGCACGTCTGGCCTCATTAGATGTCAGTTGTAACAATACTGAACTGGCAGCAAGGACTGCTGTGAGTCTCACAACCATAAATCACACTCTGACAGCTCACTGACAGGGCTGGGAACCGGCACACATGCAAACACTGACTTCTCTCTCCCTCTCTCTCAGCTGCACATTCTCCTTTTCTCTGACGCACAACGTCTTTTTCTCCTGTTCTTACTTTCCTTCTTTCATGCACACAATCAGTGCAAAGAGTGAACACCGCAGATTTGAATCCTTCGGAGAAATTTTGGACCCTTTTTTTTTTTTTTAACACAGATGCATGTTCTTAATGTGCGTGTGAGTCTGGAGCAACGAGCAGCTCTCACCACTGTCTGCCCGCGTCCATTAGGCTGACATGTGACGGTGTGTGTGTGACATTGCTGCTGAGGAAGGAAGCAAGAGAAACAAGGCCTGTGGGTCATTAATCACTACTCCCTTTGACACACACAAACAGAGCTTGCTTCTAGGGCCTTGCACACACACACACATACACACACACACACACACACACACACACACACACACACATACACACACACACACACACACACACACACACACACACACACTTGCACACAGCTGTCCTACTCTCAGCTCTTCAGAAACATTGACTTCTCCACCCAGCCTTTCCACCCGTGCCCTCCATTAACTCCCTCTCGTCCTTTCTGTTTTCTGTTTCTGAGCATCTACGCATCACCATTCTCCCTCTCTGACATGATTTATCTTCTTACAAACACATCGAGGGATATGTGTTTATCTAGATATTGCTTAGAGAGTTTGGGGACCGCTGGTTTACTCTCCCTTTCCTCCTGTAATTTTTCATGTCATTTATACTGATAGCTATAGGCATTTAGCATGCTTAGGCTCTTCTTGCCATCATCTGCTTATAGGTCTGACTGATAGAAGCTGCTTAGTGTATTTGTTACAAGCCAGATTAATGAATGTTGTATAATATGGATGTGTGAATTTGTTGTGTGCCAAATTGATGGCAAACATCTCAATGCCACTCATTCTGCTGAAAACCTCTTTTAGATGAATATGTAAGCATGCTGTGCTTTTTCATCTCAGTTACAAATTAGATACAAAGTTAAAATGACAGCAGTGAAAAACAGCAGTTAAGAAAGCATCTTATTATAGTGAACTGATCTTTGAACAGGAGATTGTAAAGGAGTATTACAAACAAAAGAAGAAATGAACCATTGAAGATCTCAATGTGAAAAAACACAAAGACTCAGAATAACACAAGTTTATTTTATAACAACCATGGACCAATAGATAATCAAGGATTTTACCAGTTACCAGTTAAAGCTGTTTCACTCTCAGAAATAAAGGTACAAATCTGTAACTGTGGTGGTACCTTTTCAAAATGTCAGGTCCTTAAAGGTATATATTAAAACCTAAAAAGTACAATTGTGCACCTCATAGCAGTGTTAATTTTGACAGCCAATTTTGATTTAGTTGTAGTCTTAGTCTTTTGATAAAGTTCCATTTTAGTTTTATTCATAATTTAGTCTTCTAAATCATTTTAGTTTTAGTCTAGTTTTAGCCGACTAAATTTCATAAAATTTCATAGATTTAGTTGACTAAAATATATTTGGTTTAATTTAAGTGTAATTTAATTAAATGTTGTATGCATTTATTTATACTTAAAATGCAATAAAACAGTCTCATTAAAATATGGAATATAGCTTTTTCATTGAAGACCAAAAATTAGATATGCATTGTTTATTTATATCATAAGTAATATGTAAAATTATGTGTGAGCAAGAACAGTATAGCCTATTGAAAATGCCTGTTTTTGCAATTATTTAACAAACCCTTTATTTTAATGTGGCAAACTACTAGTCTTTTTTTTTTTTACTAGTCTGTTGAACAGTTTGATGCAATTAAATCTTTGAAAGTCCACTTTGCACTGTCAGTCTATAGCAAGCTTTACTGTTGTAGTTGGTGTTACAGTGCATGGTGCTCAGCTATAGCACTGAATAAATAAGTAGAGTAATGACTTATGATGGCCAAATGATAATGTGTTATCTTGTAAAATGTACACTCAGTCCCATGGCTCTGTTAACTCACATAGAGGAATTCTAAAGCAAAAATGTAAGTAAAAAGTACAATTAGGCTTCACTTCAAGGAAGTTTTGTTATATTGTATGTTAAATGCGACTCCCTGATAAGCGGAGATTGTAGCACTACAGTATCATTACATTTTTACAGTAAGAAATAATTACATCGCTGAATGACGTCCTGAATGAAGCAGTTTTCGTGTTGTGGCAGAGGAACACTGTAAATGGATGTTGTCATGACGATCGCGGCAGACACAGACAGCGCGCGTGAACCTATCGCGAGTTAGCTAAACTGTAGCCGCAGCTAAAATGAAACGCATGAGGAAACAACTCCTCACGAAAATGCATGCCATGATCATATGTTGTTATGGATGGAAGAAAGCACACACTCGGGTAAATAAAAAAAGATAGAGTTTACAGTGAATTTCGGGATGATTCCTTAGCATGCTGATGTTGCTTTAGATTTCAAGAGGTCGCCCATGCTGATGATTGATTGTAAAGCGTGTTTGGCATGCTGTTCCGGGAGAGAGCCCTGAGCTCGTGAGAACCTCGAGCCCGGGGCTCCCCACCATTGCAGGGCGAGAGGGGAGTCTGAGTTCAGGTAGGTCTCGAGAACTCCCCCTGCTTGATAATGGTAGATGTAGATTATGAATCAGCTATGGAGTGTGAATACTGGATTCAACACTTGTTATGATGTCAATTTACTTTTATCAATTTACTTGTGATACATGTTTTTGGTCTGTAGGAGGAAACCGGAGAGCCCGGGAAAACCCACGCAAACACGGGGAGAACATGCAAACTCCACACAGAAATGCAGACTTGGCCAGGTAAGATCTAAGCCAGTGACATTCTTGCTGTGAGGCAATGATGCTAACCATTAGGCCTCCGTGTTGCCCTGACAAGGAAATGGGAGGAGTAGGGGTGGAAGGGGAGATTCTTCAAGATGAAGATGGCTAAGTTAAGATACTCTGGTTATTTATAGTGATTTAGGAATCGTCTGAATCCTGCTCTGAATGTCATACATCACACAACAAGATTAATTCTGATATGCCACTGAACAATCACATTCTCGTCTCAATTTATGAAATTAACACTGCCTCATAGTACCTTAAATGTACAAAAGTGTATTCTAAAGGTATTAATGTACACGTTTATGGTACAAAGCTTTTGAAAAGGTACCCCAGTGACAGATTTTGTTTCTGTATTTCTGAGTGTGTTCGAACTCCTGAAACGTTCTCTAAACTGACTTTGTTGTGGCATTATTATGTTTGTAATTACATCACATGCGTTTGTTCTTTAATTTGACTTGAAGTTTATCAGAGCCTTTTGCTTCATTTAGTGCAGGGGTGCCCAAACTTTTTCTTATGAAGGGCCAAAAGCCAAGCTTGATTGAGAGCTGTGGGCCGAAAGTAAATAGCAAACTTTATTAAAGTTGCCATGGGTAATTTCCTAATTTATGTCATAATATTTATAAATAAATAGAAACCGTATTTACTAATGCATTCTATTTTTTTTGAAAATGTATATTATTTTATTTATTAATTATTATTTTATTATTATAATAAAACCATTAAAAAAGTCAATTTATAAAACAATGGAGTTCAATGCTGAATAGCCTAGTCATGCTGAAACTGCCTTTGCCTGGATTTGCACGCTGATGTGTTCTGCTTTGTCCCCTATTCGATGTAAAGTGACAGGATGTACATTTTTTAAAAAAAATATGATTTATTTACAACATTTAATCGAAACATTTAATTTCAGTTTGCTTTTTGTAGCTCAACAATAAAACAAACTAAAGGTTACATTAAAATATAAATGAGAATTTCTGTTAAAGACATTTCCCAACCCTTCCCAATCATTTTCCCTCTGGCGGGGCAAATCAAAGGATACAAAGGGCCAACTTTGGCCCGCGGGCCCTAGTTTGGGCATCTCTGATTTAGTGTGACGAAGATATGGTGTGTGTGTGTTTGGGTCATGTGTGTTTCCGGGGAGGCATAGTGAAGGATTTTATGGGAGCAAAGAACAGAACATGATGATATGGAGAAAGGACCCAAGAGATGTACAGCCTCACATTTTCTCATGTTAAGAGAGGATCACAGCTGTTCACCGTTTTATTAATGTACAGGGATTAAATAAGAGAAAAGAGAGGTCATAAGGAGGACAATGCAGCCAAAAGAACTGAAAGAAATAATTACAAGGTAGAAATAAAAACAGCCGTTTCTTGCCACTCAAGGCCTGTAGTGGTTATTTTACACTGAAATAATTGGTGCTTTCTATTGACTATACACATTTGACTTTGCATTAAGGCCTGCATTCTGAGAATTAATTAAAACATTTATTTATTCTCTCTTTTTGTCCTTTCAGACTTGAGATAAACCTGCATTACTATCATAAACACATTTGCTGATGAATAACAAATATAGAAATAAAATATATAAATAGTAATATAAATCTGAATATATCTTAATATTAATATGAATTATCTTATCATAATATTAAATATTAAATTAAATCTATATCAAACAGTAGATATTTAATTGTGCATACTTATTCACCCCAATTGTAATTGAGAAAAAAATATAATCATTTGCAAATCTCAAAATGAGAATATACTATTCATTCATTCATTCATTCATTCATTCATTCATTCATTCATTCATTTTCTTTTCGGCTTAGTAACTTTTTTAATCTGGGGTCGCCACAGTGGAATGAACCGCCAACTTATCCAGCACATGTTTTACGCAGCGGATGCCCTTCCAGCTGCAACCCATCTCTGGGAAACATCCAAACACACATTCACACATATACACTGCGGATAATTTAGCTTACCCAATTCACCTACAGCGCATGTTTTTGGACTTGTGGGGGAAACCGGAGCACCCAGAAGGAAGCCACGTGAAGGGCTGTGAGGCGAACGTGCTACCCACTGTGCCACCATGTCGCAGAGAATATACTATATTACCGTATATTATAAGGCTCTAATACTCACTATTAGCATTCGAATGTTTTATCTTATAATATATTTATCTTTGTTTTTAGTTTAAATGTTTGTTTGGACAAAATGAAAACAAGACCTTTCAGCTATATTTATTGCCTAATGAATATAATATGGAAATAATTATCAGCTCAATATTATCTGCCAGAATTTCGGTGCACGAGTGCGTCATCCCTACTCTGTTGAGACATTTACATGAAATTTCCTGACAATTCCTAGAAAAGGACTGAGTAATGATACAGCGGTCAGCTTGATGTGGGACAAAAGAAGATGTAGGTTAGTGGCAGGCTAATTTTCTACCCACATGTGGTTTTTCAAAAAAAAACTGTAACCTAAAGAAGACCTCCCAGAACAGACCAATAGCTCTGCGGTCCATACAGGAATTGTTAGCCTGTCTGCTTTCCTGATGAATAGCTCGCAGACCAATTGGTTTCCAATACTGCCAATGAGACAGTGGCTAATGAATGTGTGCTCTTGTGTCATTATGCCACAGAAATCTTAACCTGTAGCAGCAAGTGTGTGTGTGTGTGTGTGTGTGTGCATGTTGTAACTGCCATTCTTTAAGGTCAGCAAAGTGAAATAGTCAGGTATCAGCACTTTAGCTCCTGCCAGGAGGAAAATCAGTCACTTTTAAGGTCAACTGTCTGACACACACGCAGACACACACACATACACACTGTTAAGGTTTTCCATATGATTTGACTACATCAAAACAATGCCGAGATCCCTGTAGGGTTGACAGGGTCTGCTTTTCTTCTTAGGCTAATGACTGTTACTTTACGGCATGTCTGTTGTATGCTATAATTATTACCATGGTTATTTATGCCATAAATCACATCCGCAGTATTTGTTCAACCGCCGCAGGTTTGGCCAAAAACATCTAATGAGCATTTTTGTGAGGTGAAGCTATGCAGCCTTGTTGTTTAAACTCATTAAACCTCTAAAAAAAGTGTTGAAGATAAGAAAACTGTTGTTGTGCAGACAACTCTAATGCACTTTCCCTCATCTCTCTCTCTCTCTTTCTGAAACATTCTGTGACGTTTTATCGTCCTGACGCCCTTCCACTACCTAACACCTTCCCCAGCACCACCCACCCACTCATCTCACCTCGCGGTGGCCTCACGCACCAGCACTGCCATTAATCAGTGGCCAGGATCATGTCTGCCAGTTAGACTAAACAAGAGCATTTGTGAGGATTTGCTCCCCCTCATTAATCATCTTGACAGTTTGAAAAACACATTTCCCCTTTAATGACTGTATTTGGATAATCAGGTCTGTTCCCCTCCCTGCCAGCTTCTCTCTCGCTCTCTGTCCCTCTCCTGCCTTCGGTTTTTCCTCTCCCCAAAATGGCATTGAGAACAGCTGGGTTAGCTTACCGCCAAGGCAGAGAGGGCAAGGAGAACGAGTGGTTACCATCACCGCTGCTAAAAGGGAGCGGGGGGGGGGGGGGGGGGGGGGGGGGGGGGGTGTTGAGTCAGTAAAAATAATCACATTGCTCTGGAAAACTTTTGCTCTTGCTTAAGTAACCCCTGCCGCTTCTCATAACATTAACTTGGCTGTTCTGTGGTGTACACTCGCTACCACATAGACACACACACACACGTACACACACATTGACGGTTCATAAAATATCCCGACAGAGGGCGGAAGGAAAATCTGGTGAGTAGAGGCCTTGGGTAGAAGTTTCAGAGCCGTGTGGTATGTACAGGGTTGTCACATTATGAAGAATAATGGCAGGGTGTTGACAAGAGTACTTTTATCACAGTGTATTTCATTAAACAAGACCTGACAGATTTCTATAGCTTTATGTGCCCTTCGCTTTTGAGTGTGAGGACACGTATTTAACCTTTAATAGTAGTTGTATGTAGTTGTATGTACAGTTAAAGTCTAAATGATTAGTCCTCCTGTTAATTTGAATTCTTTTTAGAAATATTTCCCCAAGTCCTGTATAACAGAGATTATTTTCAACACATTTTGAAACAGAATAATTTTAAGAACTCATTTCTTCAATCCAGGCTCATTCTGATTATGTACTCCTATATACTTTACTGGAGAGAGCAAAATACATCCCAGAAACTATGTTTTTTGCTGTTTTTGTTTTCGAAAATCCGCCAGAGGCCGATGTGTACGCTTTTTCAGATTTCAATGAGTGCCATTCAAGCCTGCTGTTCTTACGTAAATCCACCAGAGGCCGCTGTCGACTGACTGACTGACCAACCGACCGATTGCCCCACCCTCGCCCTTCCCTAAACCCAACCAATAGTGTTTTCAAAAGCATCGATTGACCCGTCCACCCATTACCCTAAACCCAACTGACAGTGTTTTGAAAAGCAATTCAGAAAAAGAAAAGCCCTCACCTGATTTTTACCATGTTTTCAGATTTTATCACATTCTCACCCTGTTACTTGTTTATTTTATTTTTTGAGTTCTGTTTTTGTTTTACCTGCTTTCTGGAACTGTTCTTCACCGGACTCGAACCCCGTCGTCGCGGTCAAGTCCGCTCTCCCTCTCAAGTCCGCCGACGTACATGGCGAGCCAACTAGACTAACTGGTAACAGCGGGTAAGCCGTCCACATGCAGGTAAGCAGTTAGCTGGTTAGCGAGAAAAGAAACGGCATCATACCGCCTCGTGGCATTCATTTGAAAGACGAAATGCAGCCATATACAGCTCTGGCTACATAATTCGTGATCTCCAAAAACATATATAGGGCTACGTTTTCAGAATAAGCCTGTTGCATTTATTTTTTGTCTTTGCCATGATGACAGTATATTACTAGTTATTTTACAAGATGCTAAATGAGCTATCCGAGCAAACAATTTTGTGTTAAATAGACATCTAATAGATATCTAAACGTAGACAGCTTGGCTAAAACAAGGCTAA
Organism: Danio kyathit; assembly: GCA_903798195.1. NCBI lineage: Eukaryota > Metazoa > Chordata > Actinopteri > Cypriniformes > Danionidae > Danio > Danio kyathit. The sequence goes on from LR812523.1 coordinate 29,967,420, forward strand.
ACTTGGGCTGTCAGTGAAAATCTAATAGACGTCTAAGAATAGCCTAAAACTAGACTAGTCATCAAATAGACAGTTTAGACAGACTTTATTTGTGTAGTCATTAACTTCTGTTTATTTGATGACTAGTCTAGTTTTGGGCTATTCTTAGACGTCTATTAGATTTTCTCTGAGAGCTCAAATTTAGCCTTGTTTTAGCCAAGACAACTATGTTTAGACGTCTATTAGACATTAGACATGCTTGCTGGGTATTTAGCTTAAAGTGGAATTCAAAGGCTTAACTAGGTTAACGTTTGGCTAGTTAGGCAAGTCATTGTACAACAATGGTTTGTTCTCGATAGCCAATATTTTTTAAAGTTAGCTAATAATATTGGCCTAAAAGAAATAAGGGACGACACGGTGGCTCAGTAGTTAGCATTGTCGCCTCACAGCGAGAAAGTCGCTGGTTCGAGTCCTGACTGGGTCAGTTGGCATTTCTGTGTGGAGTTTGCATGTTCTTCTCGTGCTTGCTTGGGTTTCCTCCAAGTGCTCCGTTACCTCAACAGTCCAAACACATGTGGTATAGGTGAATTGGGTAAACAACTTGGCTGTAGTGTATTTGTGTAAATGGGTGTGTATGGGTGTTTCCCAGTGATCGGTAGCGGCTGGAAGGGCATCTGCTGCGTAAAACATATGCTAGAAAAGTTGGTGATTTGTTCCACTTGGCGACCTCTGATATAGAGACTAAAGCCTGGTTAATATTTCTGTGTCAAGTGATCAGCGTGATCCACGGTGCATGCAATGTGCGTAGCCGTGCATTTATACTTCTGCATGCTGTTTCTGTTGCTCTGCAAGAACACTTCCAGAATGCTAGCTGGCGGTGAGGTTTTTTATGTTACTCTGTGTCGAGTTTCTTCGCTGGTGTTTTGTTTTTTCTGAACGCTACCTTAATGTACAAGTGGCTCATTTTGAGGCTGGAATCGGCAGATGGGCAACAACTTTAGGCATAAGGTAAACACAAAACAACAGTCTCCATCCAGAGCTGTTTCACGGGACTCCACACTTGTAAACACTCGCTGCATCGGGCTTGCGCAGCTCTCACCTTCGCCCACACTCGTCAGCGCTACCAAGCCGACCAATCACAGAGCGTGCGCTACGCGTCGTTGCGACGTGTAGTTACATTTTTTGAGAGGTGCGCGTCAGCATCGCCGACGGCCACGGCGAGGGCTATGAGTCCACGCGTAGGCTGCGCCGTAGCATGCGTGTGCGCTTGAAATCAGCCTTAAGCCGAAGGAAAATGAATCCATGAACTAATTTCTTTGTCTTTGCCATGATGACAATATATACTAGTTATTTTACAAGATACACAAGATTGGCCTATTCTTAGACGTCTATTAGATTTTTACTGACAGCCCAAATTTACCCTTGTTTTAGCCAAGACATGTTTAGACGTCTATTAGACATCTATTAGACATCTTTTAAAAACAAAAAAATGCTTGCTGGGTATTTAGCTTAAAGTGCAATTCAAATGCTTAACTAGGTTAAAGTTTGGCTAATTTGGCAAGTCATTGGACAACAATTTGTTCTCTATCCAATTGTTTTTTTTAAGTTAGCTAATAATATTGGCCTTTAAAAACGTAAAATTGCTTTGATTTTAGTTGAACTAAAGGCAATAAGGGGCGACACGGTGGCTCAGTGGTTAGCACTGTCGCCTCACAGCAAGAAGGTCACTGGTTCAAGTCCCGGCTGGGTCAGTTGGCATTTCTGTGTGGAGTTTGCATGTTCTCCCTATGTTCATGTGGGTTTACTCCGGGTGCTCTGGTTTTCCCCACAGTCCAAACACATGCGGTACAGATGAATTGGGTAAGCTAAATTGTCTGTAGTGTATGTGTGTGAATGAGTATGTATGGATGTTTCCCAGTATTGGGTTGCAGCTGGAAGAGCATCCCCTGGGTAAAACATATGCTGAATAAGTTGGCGGTTCATTCCGCTGTGTTGACCCCTGATAAATAAAGGGACTAAGCTGAAGGAAAATGCATGAATGAAAAAAAATGTTTTTTTTTTCCAAAAGACAAAATATAGGAAATACAGTTACAAATGTTCTTGCTCTGTTAAACATCACTTGGAAATTATTTTAAAAAGAAAAAAAATTACAGGAGGGCTAATAATTTTTTTCTCAACTGTATATTGTATACATTGCAGGATTTTTTATTTTTTATACTTTGTCTTAACACCACCAATTCTTTTAGTCTTTTCTGCCCAGCATGTGTCAGACGGCAGCTTAATGCATAGTGTTTAATGGATTGGTTGACCTTTTGGGTTTAACACCTCGTTGTGTCATAGTCGCACGTAACATTGCCTGTTGAAAGTTTATAAATGATGTCATACAGTCCACTTAAACCCTGACTGCACATGACAGTAGTATTTAAACATTAGGACAATGTTATACCAAGCCTTAGGCTTAGTGCAGCAGGTAAAATAAACAAGCGTTATATATTCTTCAAAGTGAGGTTCACCGATGACAATATATTGGGCATTTTATTAAAGCACATTATTCTGGAGTAATGTGGCTAGTAGTTTGAATTATATGCTGATTATATATACTGTTTATATATCCTGACACTGAAGTGCACACAAAGCACATAATGTCCAATTAGGTTATCTAGTAAATCAAAACAGTTGCATAATAGAAACTGAAAACATTCCCAGCAGATGTCACTATGGAATATAAATTATGACATTTTTAATTCTTAAAAGGATGTAGTCATAGTTATTGTAAGTGCCAGATGCATAAAAATCCCATAAAGTGAGTTGAGTGCAATTTATTTCCCTGTGTTGGGTCACTGCACACATTGAACAGATTAGGTTTTAGTTTATGTCACAAGAAGGAAGCAAGATTTCTTTCTTGCTTTTGTCAATCTAGACAACATTTTATTGGACATTGAGATATATCATCAATCATTTTAGTTATTTTGTCCAAGATGTGAAAATCTTTAAATTTGTAAAGTAGCACTTAAAACTTTGATCAAGACGGATTAGTACGTTTTTTTCCATTCATTTCCATTCGAGTCCTGATCCAGAACAACTGTTTTCCGTGTTGAAATGGTTGTTCATATCACAATGATTTCTGAATACTTAATTGATGCTAAATATTATAATGGGTGCTGAAAAATCTGCTTTGCCATCACAGGAACCACTTATATGGTACAATTTATAAAAATAGACAAGTTAAGTTAATGTGCAATATTTCACAGTGTGACTGTTTCATTGTATTTCTGAATAAAAAATCGGAGCATAAAATTCTTCTTTCAAAAACATTGTAAGAAATCTTACAGACGTTTAGACTTTTAGATTTTTTTATTGGTAATGTGTATACTCTCAAAGCTAATAGACATGGACTAAAAGTCTGAAAACCCCCAACTTTTTTCCTCTGCTCTGTAGAAGGCATGCTAACATATTATAGAGGAAGCATGAGGTAACTGAAACATTTTCCAAAGCAGAGCCGGAAAAGGTGCTGTCACTCCGGGCATGACTTGGGATCAATCTTCACCCCCACCGTTCCGGTGCCAAGGCACGAATTTTCATGCACACAACATTTCGTGACATCGGTGCTGTGCTCCCCCAGCGCGTTTGCAAATGGAATCCAGCTGTAGCGGTGGAATGCATTATTAGTGGTTAGCCATAATTGCGACACACTCGTTTGCCTGCGTTGTCAGGCTGTCGTCACGCATACACACAGTTTCACTAGACAAATGGATGGCTAAGAGATCACTGGGCAGAGGTGCGCACCGCCGCAGTTTTTTGTTGTTGTTGCTGGCGTAGTATTTTGTGATGTGGTTTGATGTGATTAAGAGTCCTGTGGAAAGCCTTCAGTGGATTTTTTAAATCATGAAGCAGAGCAGTTTGGGGTGATTGATTGCTTTATGAGCTTGAGGAGAGTGTGTGTATGTGTGTGTGTGAGAAAGAGAGGCGGCCTGGTCTGTATCACCATGACAAACCGTCATCAGAAGTACTCATGGCGGTAATTAACAGAATGTAATGTATATGGAAGTTTGCGAAGGGAGAGAGAGTCCTACATTAGGCTAACGTAATCAAAGAGACAACAAGAAAGTAACAGGAGAGAAGCCAGGGGGAGAAAGAGGGTGTAGGTGAAGAGAGACAAGAGACAAGATCTAAACAGAAGAGACAAGCCTAAGAAAAAGAGTCGGGGCGAGGGAGGGGTGATCTAACTCTCTCCTCGCTCATTCTTTTTCAGGTTGGGGCTGTCAGAAGCTCATGAGTTGCTGTGGACTTGGCGGCTAATTGAGGAGCAGCTCACACCCTGTCGTCATTAATCACGAGGGCTGCCGGGCTGCCTGCCCGGGACACTGCTGTGATGGCTGCAGCTCTCTCTCTCTCTCACACACAATCTTTCTCTCCTCGTTATTGACTGGACACTTCGGGAAAGGAGGAGAGGGGGGGTGTCTCGTCCCCCACCTCCATTCTAAGCCCAGTGGGACAGCAGAGAAAGGGAGAAAGAGATCAATCAAACGGTGTATCCCTGCTGAGAAGACACTGGTCAGGGACTAAATTAACTCCACACCCCCACCCACACATCCATCCAGCTCCCCTCCCCTCCACAAGCAGGCGACAGAAACAGAGTGACTGCATATTGACTCAGCTGGAGCCTGGGAGACGAGGGAGAGAAAGATAAATGGCAAGGGAGAGATTGAGTGAGGAGAAAGACTGAGAGAAGCATAGAGCAGGAATGTGATGAACGAGTGGGAACGGGGTGATGGTAGGATTAATATCCCTCGGTTTTGAATAAAACGTAAGAGTCCTCCCCTCAGTTTGACCTTTCTGTACCGGCTTTAACTAAAATTGTATTTTTTCTGGTACTTATCATCAAAATGCTGAGAACATGATATGTTTCCAGAATTCTACTTTTACAAGACAAACTCTTGACTAAATTCAGCCATTTCTCTTTAGTCTTTGTAGTTGCATTGCTTACCACTAGGGGTGATGTAAGCCATGTTATGAAGTTTTTATTCTCTTGGGCTCTGCCCAAATAGTCTGTAACCTCCATTAAATAACTTCCTCTCAGAGTCTCACAGGAAGTCATTCAAGACCATTTCTAAAATAGACTCTTGGCGCTGAACCTTTCTTAAAAATCTGAACCTCTCTTATGTCAACAAAATGCAATAATAACAGTTTAGAGACTGTCAACTGCAGTTTATATTTCATTCTGGCCTGTGACTTGTGTTTTAGATAGACAATTTACTATTAGTGAGTCTACATTGGTGTCTAACTAATATCTAGAGATGAAACTGAGAAACATTTACCTGTAGTGGAAATTCTCATCTCAGCTTTTTCTTACTCTAGTCGTGACCTCTCCTGGTTTCCCATAAGAGGAACCGTATGCTGTGTCCTTGCTGGATAGCCTGAGTTAACAGAGGCGGTGGAGTGATCTATTCATTTAATGGCCCTGTCAAGTGACAACCTGTTGCTGCGTCCTCTCCTGTCTGAAGTGCTATATGAACTGAGGAATCTGTGTGTGGGTATGTGTGTGTGTTTGGCTCATCCTAGTGCTTAAAAGCAGCTCCACTCTACTGTTCAGGGTAATGGTTTTGAAGATGAGTTGTACACACTGACTGCATCTGTATGAGAACATTAAGCCTAACACTCACGCACATCACATCAACAATATTGAATCTTGACCCTCTTTGCAAGCACAGCATTAAGCAAGGACTTTCTGAACCATAGGACACAACACACTCGGGTCAAACAATGGGGACTGCACTCCTGGGGGTCATGTCAAGCATTTGATAAATATTTCTCTATTACAACAGGCCTCCCATTGTCATCTTTTGCCCTTTGTGTAGCAAGGCAATCCATCAGAGTGCACTGGGAGTGAGTGCATGGCTCCCATGGGTTATTACCAGGCTATCATTGAGCTGTATTTAAGACCCAATACTCCCTTGTGCTGAGGCAGCTCTTTACACAATGCTGCAGAGGCACAAACAAGCAGCAGTGACTAACACTGCACTTTCACATTACGAGCAAGAACAGTAAACAGACAGAGGTACCTTATTTTGTGTTAATAGCTTGAACTAATAGGGAACAAAAACTGTCAGTAGTGTAGAAAGGATAAAGTCAAGGATTAGTTGCTCAAGTGGACAGTGCAGTGCATTTTATTAAATGCCAACCAACAAAAATAAAAAATCTGTGAATGTTGATAGATAGATAGATAGATAGATAGATAGATAGATAGATAGATAGATAGATAGATAGATAGATAGATAGATAGATAGATAGATAGATAGATAGATAGATAGATAGATAGATAGATAGATAGATAGATAGATAGATAGTTTGGTCAGTAATTTGTTACAACAAGTTTGGTAAGATGGTACAGTAACTGATGATTTGGGCATGTTACTAAAAGTGTATAAACATATATAAATATATAGGAAAGAGAAGCGAGGGACGTCATCTATAAATGTAATCAAGTATCATTTATTACACAAAATAAGACTTTGTTAAATGGATAGCGCTGCCATCACAACATAGTACTCTTATTTGAATTCTTTTCCCCTCTCCATTTCCATCCCAACTTGCAGAGTCAGCTACATATAGAAAATATATCACATCTTTCTGTTTATATTCTTTGAACTGTACAAGTACAAAATAAACGCCAAATCATAAGGGAACAAAGTAGCTGTTGACCAGTCATGCTCATCCATTCTCCAATAAAAAGACTGAGTTGCACAGATGTAACGCATGAAAAAAAGTGACATTAACAGAAAGACTGTAATGTCGGAGAGAGACAATGTGTTGATGTCCGTCATTGCAAACATTTCATTATTACAAAGTGTATTATGGGAGAAACCATATTCATACTGTGAAAATACTGTGTCTTTGTGAACATGATATGAATGAAATTTTGGCAGCAAATGTCCCTTAGAAACAAACAGTCAAGCGCTCGCAGTGAAAAAAAATAAATACACACTTTGGTAAATTGGAGGAAAAAAAAAGAAAATTTGATCAGATAAAGTAAATGGAGTTCCGGCATTCTCATTAGCGCTCCACCTAAAGTTCATAGGGGTTCCCGTAATTTCCTAATGGAAATTTGGCATGACCATTAATTAACAATCATCCAAAGCAGATGAGATTTTATTCCTCAACGGATGTGACGATCCGTTATTTGCTTTCTTTCTTTAGAGGGGAATCCTGCTTGTTCCTGTGCTTTTCAGGCGAACTCATGCCAATAACTTTACATACTGTCTTTAGTCTTTTAATCACTGGTACCCAAGAGCAGAAGCTGAGCCCAGTCTCTGGCTATATAGAGCATAGGGAGAATAGTAGGGCGCTGTGGCTGGGAGAGAGTGCATAGGTAGGGATGGAGCTCCTGGCAATGTGCCTTTCCGTAGGGGTGATACCTTGCCAAACCTAGACCCGGTGACCCACGTAGAGACAGGGAACTGGGAAGTGCCCCTGGGCTGCTAGGAGGAGGCAAGTGGAGGTGGCAGGAAGCGCAGAGGAGAGGGACAGAAGAAGGATAGCCCGAAGCAGCTTCCCATCCACACCTGGCAGAGGCTGTGTGTGTACGCAAATGGGCCAGGAGTTCCTCTGAGGTGGCGAAGCGTTTGTCACATGGGCCACCCCACTGAGACCCAGTTACAGGCGTGAGGGAGCGTTTCATTGGGCAGCATGAAACCGTAGGTATACAGAGGATGGGACAGAGATGAAGTGGCACTAGAGGACAGAGAACTGGGGTGGAGGGAGTGGAGGTGATGGGTTGGATACATAAGAGGAAAGCCAGACTTGAGGGCTGATGATGGATCGTGAACACAGGAAGAGCAGTTGCTGCCCCCGAGGTGGGGTGCATTGGGGTAGGTCAGGCAATATGGGTCCCTGCACAAGCCCTGCATGAAAGAGGGAGGTGAGGCCCCTGTGAGAGGACTGGAGCTGGGGTGCTTTCCTGGAACACCCATCCCTAAACTAGATTTAGCTGGATCCAACCCAGGCACAAACTGAGATGGATAGCCGGTATAGGCCCCGACAATGGAGCCGTGGTAGCCCATGGTGGAGGACGGGAGGGGAAAAACAGAGTGGCCCGGTTTGAAGGGTGACACAGGGGCAATGTGGCCTGTGCCCAGGCTGGGCTGAGGGGGTTGGGGGTCAGTCTTACTGTCCGGTTGAGGACTGCTGGAGGAACTGGCACTGCTGGAGTTCACACTAGCACGTGCATGACTGGAGTTGGCGATTTGTACAACGTCCGGCTTGATTTATTGTGGTTCCGAATCTTTTTTGCCATTGCGATCACTACCACTGCTGCTGCTGTCATTCCTGGGTCTGAACCCGCAGCTTTGGAGTCCATAGTGGGTGGTTTGTAGATGTGCTGTTTTCTGTGAAAGAGGAGACTGAGACTGCCGGTGTGTGTGTGGACTGTCCAGATGTTTGCTGAGGGAGAGCTGGCCCGTGGAGATGGGGCATGCGGAGGTAAAGACGTGCACGTCACAGCTGAAGAACCGCCATTTGGCACTCTGAACCCCGCTTTATCCCCTGAGCTGTTGATCCAGCACCCTCCTTCCGGCATTCTGATCCAGTTTTAGAGTAAGGCTTAAAGCTGGACTTGTCATCTAGGTTCTGATTGCTCCCACAGACTTCAGGCTAGAGCTGCTGGAGCGGCTGTCCTTGTCTCCATGGTTGCTTGAGGAGAGGGATCCCAGTTTGGAGGAGGGAGGCGGATCTGGCTTGCCGATCTGAGAGCAGGTCTGAGCCAGCAATGCTAGGGGACTCTTTTTAGCATCCAGCTATGGGGACAAAAAAAGACATTTTAAATTAATAATTAAATTTTTCTTACACACTAACAGAATGACTTAATTTCACAAACCAATTTTTTGGCATGCCCTCAGTGATATGTCATATTTCAAGGAAGATGCCATAATTCTTCTGTTTATGCTTGGATTATTTTTGAATGACATCATCATCCTAAATAACTTGCATGGTAAAGAATTTTTATTTTAAATTGTTAAGTTGCAAAGGATGAATTAAATCACTTGACATATAGTTGTAGTTTTTGCAGCACTCCATGCACAACAAAGTGCACCGAGCATGCAGTGTTTTATATAAGTTATAAAAAGATTGCCAATTTACTTTTTAAAACTCCACATCCATTTGTGTGCCGAAAAAGCACGTAGGATGCTGGAAGCTTTAACCACCTAAGAGCAGTAAAGGCGCACGTCAGTAGCGATTAAGGAAATGTGAAACCTTAAAATGTTGCCAGAGCACGGCCTCATCTAAATCCGGACTATTTCTTCAAACTGCCGCTGAATCGCTTTCAGGATTTTTCGGCTAAATCCGAATTACACATTAAAACAAGCCGCGCTAAAGCTAAAAAACGTTGACGCAAATAATGTGTATAGTACACGACTGGTGCACTAAATGAAGATAACACCCTTTCGCTTTATAGAAACGCACAAATACGCAGCTTCTAATAAATACAAATGGATATATTTTTACTTCACAGAAGTAAGAAACAAATGGTTTAGAAGTCGTACCTCAATGCTCACGGGCGCGGAGCTGAGCGGCTGGAGATACTCTGGGTGAAGTATGTGACTTGTGTGCGCGGTCAACATTTTGAGAATCCGTATAGGCAGGCCTTTTCTCCTGACGCGCGGGATCACGGTACGGCAGTGAGGCGATCGAGTCGACCTGGAGTCCTAAACAAGTGGGCGAACTATCGTTGGTAATGTAACGACTTTTAAAGGTCTGCTGGTTCCGTGGACTGACTGCAAATCCAGGAGGCAGTTCGCTCATCTGGATCGGGGCGGATCAGCAGACCTGTCGAGGGCAGCGACGGGGCGGGTGTTCAGTTTTCATTTAGAGATATCCAGTGTTTTCAGTAAAGAGCCAAGCGACATTATATCCCGTGAAATATCCAGTTGAAACATCAGCTCTGCCTGTAGTCCAGAGAAAGAGAGCTGTTACAGTGTCTATGGAGAAGAACGTACACTCCGTCTCCACATCGTTCCGTCACTGAATCGGTGTTGCTCGAAACCCCAGCAGGATAGCGAGTCCTTTACACGCAAACGGACGACTTGAGAAAATAAGGAGAAGTCTTGTGTACTTGTCTTAACATAAAAAGAAGAAAACAACAAGACAGAATATCGTGTCAAATAATGGCATTCCGTTGGTCCGTGCGCTCTCCGGTGTGTGTTCACTACACCCTCCGTACGCATATACACTGTGCTCGTACTGGAGATCTGAGGGAGAACTTCAAAGCGCTCAGCCGCCGTCCAATCACATGCATCTGCATCGGTAATAAGTGGGTAGGCACAACAGAGGCGGAGACTGTCCTCCTCTCTCTTCTGACTCGCTCCGGACCCGCTGGCCAAGTGTTTGATCGTTGTATGTCAAAACACGCAAAGGCTGTGGCATGCCGGTTTACCATTTATTTGATATATTAGTGCCATTTTTACTGGTATTTGTTTTGTAGATTTACACTGAATAGTACTGCTGAATGTAAACACTTATAGTTATAACGAAAACTATAATATAATCAATAGTAGCCTTTTTGTTTTCACAATTTATTGCTATATTTTACTGCTATATACTTTACACTGAGTTTATTTGTTTGCTACTAGGCATGGGCCGGTATAAGATTCTGACAGTGTGAAAACCTTGGATAAAATATAATGGTTTCACGGGATGATGGTATTGTGATTACCGCTCTAAAATATGTTCTGTAAAAAAACAACAACTTTTTTTTCCCATTGAACACAATATATTTTATTTTAAGAAACATTTAAAATATTTTGGAGCAGTAAAGATGTCAGGCTAAATAATAAAACAAATAATTGACTTCTGCTTTATTTATTAGTTTACAAAACACAAATATCTTTACAACTTAAAAAGGCATCTTTGGTATCTTTTACTTTGGGTATAAAGTAAGTTAGCCACTGCACTGTTGCATAGCACATAGGATGCACACAGCAGCATAGGATGTTGCTTTAGATTTAAACCTTGAAAACGGTTATTGTCCCATGCCTATTTCCTAGTAGTCACTCTAAAAGTTTATGCCTGCTATTATAAGATTCTTTTTTTGCCGATCCAATCATGAGTGGACATTGCTAAATATGGACTGTTGCTTGTCCACTTTCGGCCACTTTCAAAAGCAGTTGAAAACACATTAGACAGGATTGCTTTCAAAGTGTAAATGCTCATGTGGTCGAATGCGCTCAGACAGCCGCACACAAACAAAAATAAAACCTAATTCATAAACATTAGTGCTTTTGAAGTGCTCTGGCCAGACAATGTTTCAATTAAATCATCTGAAATCACAAGTCTGGTTTGAAATTTAGAAAGCACAATGATTTATCACCAATGCATTGAAGCTATTTTTAATACCTTTTTATCTATTATACAAAATGTCCCTCATAATTAGTGAAAAATGTATTTCTAATTAAAAATGTGTTTTACACTTAAACATAATTCGTCCCTTACAATGATAACTGTGCAAGTAGATGGTTGTATTAAAAAGGGAAAGCAGAGATTGTGGTAGCAGTTCTTTTTTAGGTCAAACAAGTCAAATGATACTGAGCAATGCATTCATACATAATAACAGCATGCCTATGTGTGCGCCTCCAGTTCTGGAATGTTAATAACTTTATTACATTATCCCATGTTACTTTGCCATTGAAGTAATTTAGCTAACTTAATTATGCAATGAATTGGCTTAATCATTGAAAAATGAAGCCTGACAGAGGCTATTACAGGGAGGCCGTGCTAATTTGTGTCTAAGTAACTTTGAAGTTCAGTATATTTAATGGCTTTGATTGTTCGTAAGTGCTTATACCCAGCATTATTAAATTGGACCAGGTTGTATTACATTATTTTGGCAAGCGTGTTTCTAAAATTGAAGCTGAGTTGTGGCTCATTTGCAAGGAAATAATATTTGATCATATTATGATATATTTTGTTTGATATTCTATGACATATGATATGTGTTTATAACATTTCAGCAATATTTCAATTTGAAGGTTGTAGAAAGGTAAGGTTGCCCTCATTTTGCACAGCATGAAAAGACACTCTAAATGTATGGATGTGAGAGAAAATTTATGTTGCTCTGAATGGCAGTACCTGTCAGGTGAGTCAGAGACATGAGAAAGGGCTCATCTCTGAAGCTGTTCTCGGGGTTAAAAACAAAGAGCACCTGGGAAGCTTCTTGAAAGGTGATGTTGCCTGCCTTAGTGTAATAAAAATGACAAAAAGACAGAATGCATGAACTGTTGACCCAAGGAGAGGAGGAGCCACAGGCAAACATGTGTTTGCAGGGCTTTGTCTGGCGTATCTGGGTGGTAGAGGTGAATATTCATTTAATAATGGTGCGCAGGGAGGAATGAAGGCCTCGGGACACTGCATTTCAGAGGCAGAAAGAGTTTTAAGCTTGTCAGCAACCTGTCATTTTAGATCCCACATACAGCACACACACAAACAGCCTCCCACACACTCACAAGTGCCTTCAGACGATCAAAGTTGACTGGAGTGGCAAAGTATTAAACCGCTCTCAATCATACCTAACAGTTATTTCTGTCTCGCTAATCTAAACTGTTAAGTTAATTAAACTGTCACTCTGTCTCGCAACACCAGAGATGCATCGCACTGTAGATTGTTTTGAATGCACGTTGTCTTATTTGTTCAGGAATGACACAACGTTGAGTCCACATACAGGCACATCTGCCATTGTTAAACAAGGAGCTCTTTACCTGCGCCGTCCAAAGCCATTTAACGTTCTGCATGTGTGCACGCATAGTGTGTGTGTTGAGAGATAGCAGCGGTGGTTGAATGAAGTCACCTCTCCTTCTGTCAACAGCCCTGATGTTTGCTTTGTCATTATTAGTGTCATCCATCACTTGCCACCTATACTAGAGTCTGTAATGCTGTGCAAATCTATAAAACTATAGGAACATGCAAATGTAGATGATGTGCTCGGGGTTAAGTGAGATGATTCGATCGCTTCCTTTGAACAGATCAGTTGTCTTTGCTTCACACAAACAGATACTCCAGCTTTTGACAGGTGTGGTCTAACCTGTCAGCGAGCCTATTAATGTGGGTTGACGCTTTGTTGATGCTTTTACAGTTGCTGATCCATCCCTGTTGCCACTCTGTAAAGTTTGGTCAAGATGTCTGGAATGTTTCCGTGTGTCTAGAAGTGATGTTACTAGTCAAAAACCCAGAATCACAGGGTGTAACCATTGTTTTATTCTTAGAAAATGAAGGATCGCTGCAAAAAACATGAAACGCAAACCTAAAACCTCAAATCTTAGAATTCCAATGGTTTGGAATTAAGATGGATTGCCTTACAAAAACATTTTCAGGATAAGTGAGTTTGGCAGGGGGCAAAGGTGTGGGTGGAATGGAGGGAGTTTAAAGGCACCCTAGAGGAGGAGGAAGGGAAAATAAAAAAGAGAGAAAGAGAGTGAGAGAAAGAACTGAGGGCGGGCTGGAACAACGGGGAACAGCTCCTTTCAAGTCTGGCCTTGAAGTGGGCTGCTAACAGCTGTTTTGACGTATAAATGACGGATGGTCATTTCCTGTTGTGGATTTTAAGGGGCAGGCCTCCCCTTTAAGAGGCCTGTCTGACCAATCCCTGTTAAGCCTGAAGGCGTTCGCCTATGCATGACTGTATCAAAGCACGGGCTTTACCATAACTTTGACTAAACAAAGGGCTAAAAGCAGAGGCTAGACTTCCTGCTTGACCATAGCCCACTCATATCCTTCACTGGTCACTCAGAACAGATTACCAAAGTGCAGAAGAAAACCTACCGGGATTTTAAAGCAGGTCATAATTCATTTTAATGCGAAACAGTGACTGACGTGAAGCTTTAGAGGGTAAAAAAACAAAAACAATTGAATTAAAACCGAAATATCTAGTTTTATTTAACATTTGCAGTCCTTGCCGTTCTCAATTTACATTTGATATTTTTATACTCGCCTGGCACGGAACGGTTTGTCACTCTTTGGTACAGACTGAGAGACGGCAAAGCCAAACAAACAAAAAGGATGCAAATCACTTGCATTTAATTACCTGTGACTGATTTATGAGGTGAGTGGTATGAAAAGGGAGCCCAGAGGCAGGGAGTCTGCAGCTCATGCCTGGCCTGTTCTCCAGAAATAATAATCCTGTGAAAAAAGAGGGACAGGACAGCTTTATGGAGTGTAGCTGACATGCGAGACCAACCCTGGAGAACTGTAAAACGCAGCACTCTCCTTCTCTCTGTGCTTTCACAAACCTCACAATCCTTCCGAGTGATTGTGAGATTTTTAGGATCAAATATTTAAAAGCGCACCGTTCCACGTCTTGGTGGAGTGTTGTGTGTGTGCGACAGACATGATAGAGAGTCTACCAAACACACTCAAGGAACGTATCATGAAACGGAGCCAAAAAAAAAAAGAACGAGTCGAGTCGAGAATGAAGATTTATGTAGTTCGCTACGAATAACACACACAACATATGCGCAGGGGTAACAAATGACAGGAAAGGCTTTTCCCAGAATTCTCTGAGAATGGGAGCTTCTCAGGTTGATTTAATGACTCATCTCTGTTTTGGTATAATCAGACTTGAACATCTTGACTCTCTCTGATCCAGAGACATGAGTGATGGTGTGATGACAGGATAAATATTTGTGTGAAACCACATGCGCATGTGACGGAATGGAATATCACACAATAAGATGGATGAAGTAGACTTGAGTAATAGTTATATACCCAGTAAAAGCTCATTTCCATGTTTTTTTATGATATCGCTCTCTCTCTGAGGCTTAATGGCTCGTCTCTCGTGTCGCCTGTCTGATCAAGAGCCCAGCACATCTACTCATCTTCATGTCTCGCTGATTATCTCTGACTGATTATGTACATGCCCTACAGTTAATGACAGATCTTTATTTAGCTTTCAAACATGTCATGTGCACCAAAACACACACGCACGCGCACACACAATGAACTTAAACGCACCCTTCTCGCTCAAACAAAAGGTCCCATTGTCCTCCACATGGTGAAGTTATCAGGAGGGGTGGGAGAACTACTCGGCTACACACAGCAGAGCCACAAATCAGATTGCTCTATATTGTTGTGTGAAATCTAAGCAGACATCAAAAGGTGTTTTTTTTATCTGTTGCTGGCCCAGAAAATGCTTGCGTGGAGCAACAGTCCCTCCATTCACAGGGCTCATGACACGTTCCAGTTTAGTAATGCATGGGGCAAAAGAAATCTCTCCATTGCTTTGGCTAGTCTGATTCACTTTTTAGTTCACATTTATTTCCTAATTTAATTTCTGAGTCACCTTCATTGGCACACACTGAAATATTTAGGTTTGTCACTCAACGTAGACTTCAAAGTAAAGAGAAGATAATGACCTTGCCTGCAATACTCTTGTCAATCAGCTCACAGTTGACTGACAGGGCTCAAACAAAACGCATGCCAGTAGATCTCCGAGCAGGTTATGTCATTATGTCACACATAATGAAAAGATGTAAACTTGCTGCCTGAACAATAACAACTCAACAGCCCAGTTCTTGGCGGCTTGTAAAAACTGCAGTAAAAACACAGATGTTTTCCTTCATCACCTCCCTGAAGTCCTCCATCAATTCTGAAAATACGATTACATCATATATTCATATAATGACAAAGTGAATGATCTTGTAATGCTAAATTGTGGTCGACATAAGTATATATAAGTACATATAAGTATATATAAGTGCACCCCTCACAAATCTAGCTTTTAAATTAGCTTTTTAAATATTGTAGGAAGCTACAATATTATATTTGTGCATATACATTAGATCTAATGTACTAAAGCCAAATCTGGAGCTTATCTAACAAAAAACTTATGATAACGGTCCAAAAACTAGTATAGCCAAATTTATATGTCATAAAAAATATTGAATACAAATTTAAAAAAGAAAAAAAATCAAGAGAATCAAAATAATTGAAAAAATTTAGTTGTAATTTTGTGGGTTGTATTTTTTTATTTTATATTTTGCTTGAATTTAATTGTATTATCTTTCAATTTGTAAATATGTTTCGTGCCTAAAATAAATTTTAATAAATATATCTGTTTTTGTTTAAATGCACCAAAATACATTGCCTATATTCACAGAGAAATGGATAAAATATTCATTTTCAAAATGCAGTGTACTCAATTACGCTGAGCACTGTATATATACATACAACAGTTCTGTTTGGTTCGAATCTGATTGGCTGATAGCCGTTCGATATTCCTTTAATAAT
>LR812523.1:29983767-30126267 GCA_903798195.1 Danio kyathit
CATGTGTTTGAGACGCCACAGACCTTGTCTCGTAGGCCACCGTGACCTTTAGTTCTTGGAACGTAAGCTGTGGAACATCTAATGACTGCAATCAAAACTACTCAAAGTTGAAGTATGAACAACAACACGAGCTGCTTGAGAAACAGCCGACGTTGCCAGCGGTGTTATAGGCTGTGCTCCTCCACTGCGCAATAAATATGAAAACTCTGACCTGTGCTTTTGTGCGGCGGTGGCAAATTTAGCTACATTGGGCTTCTCTTAAATGGAGCGGGGAAAAATAACTGGAACACAATGAGGGAAAAGAAGTTTGTCAGACTTCATTAAGTATCAAGGGAACATCGCTGGAACTGGCAACGCAAAGCGCACCGGGCCCGTGTGCCATTAATCACGTCTGACAAGGAACCGGAGCAGGGGGCGCAGGGAGGGAGCGCAGTACTCGGGTGCTGCTGCCAGCGGCTCTGTTTATGATTACTGCGAGGGGTCCTGACTAAGCTAGCAGCCTGAAGAGGAGCGCAGCAGAAACCCAAGATCAGGAAAAAGTCAAAGCCAAGGAGCTCTCATCCAGCATTACTCCTCCTCCCTTTCAAAATGACACAGCCACCAATATGATTAGACCGGAGCGCCGACTATCCTCCAGACAATTACTAAGCATCGGAGCAGAGTTGAAAAATTGAATGGCGTAGAAAAACGGTGAGATATTGCCTTTCAAAGCAAAGTCATCAGAATATAAAGGTTCGCTCTAGTTTAATTTGCCATTGTTCAGCCTTGTGTAAGGGGGAGGGGGAGAAAAAGCCTGCTGACTGCAGCTTCATCTGTGTTCGCCCGCCGTTTTGTAAGCTCTCGCAGCAAGACCGTGTCTTTCCTCTTTTCCTTGGTCTGCCACCCCAGATGCAGAAAATAAATGGGAGTGAGAGAGGAGGAGAAAAGAGGGCCTGTGACTGGTGGAGATGGAGGCCTGTGTTAAGTGCTGTGCTTGAAAGCACGTCTGGCCTCATTAGATGTCAGTTGTAACAATACTGAACTGGCAGCAAGGACTGCTGTGAGTCTCACAACCATAAATCACACTCTGACAGCTCACTGACAGGGCTGGGAACCGGCACACATGCAAACACTGACTTCTCTCTCCCTCTCTCTCAGCTGCA
This sequence comes from Danio kyathit, assembly GCA_903798195.1. NCBI lineage: Eukaryota > Metazoa > Chordata > Actinopteri > Cypriniformes > Danionidae > Danio > Danio kyathit. The sequence goes on from LR812523.1 coordinate 29,984,910, forward strand.
CATTCTCCTTTTTCTCTGACGCACAACGTCTTTTTCTCCTGTTCTTACTTTCCTTCTTTCATGCACACAATCAGTGCAAAGAGTGAACACCGCAGATTTGAATCCTTCGGAGAAATTTTGGACCCTTTTTTTTTTTTTAACACAGATGCATGTTCTTAATGTGCGTGTGAGTCTGGAGCAACGAGCAGCTCTCACCACTGTCTGCCCGCGTCCATTAGGCTGACATGTGACGGTGTGTGTGTGACATTGCTGCTGAGGAAGGAAGCAAGAGAAACAAGGCCTGTGGGTCATTAATCACTACTCCCTTTGACACACACAAACAGAGCTTGCTTCTAGGGCCTTGCACACACACACACACACACACACACACACACACACACACACACACACACACACACACACACACACACACACACACACACACTTGCACACAGCTGTCCTACTCTCAGCTCTTCAGAAACATTGACTTCTCCACCCAGCCTTTCCACCCGTGCCCTCCATTAACTCCCTCTCGTCCTTTTGTTTTCTGTTCTGAGCATCTACGCATCACCATTCTCCCTCTCTGACATGATTTATCTTCTTACAAACACATCGAGGGATATGTGTTTATCTAGATATTGCTTAGAGAGTTTGGGGACCGCTGGTTTACTCTCCCTTTCCTCCTGTAATTTTTCATGTCATTTATACTGATAGCTATAGGCATTTAGCATGCTTAGGCTCTTCTTGCCATCATCTGCTTATAGGTCTGACTGATAGAAGCTGCTTAGTGTATTTGTTACAAGCCAGATTAATGAATGTTGATAATATGGATGTGTGAATTTGTTGTGTGCCAAATTGATGGCAAACATCTCAATGCCACTCATTCTGCTGAAAAACCTCTTTTAGATGAATATGTAAGCATGCTGTGCTTTTTCATCTCAGTACAAATTAGATACAAAGTTAAAATGACAGCAGTGAAAAACAGCAGTTAAGAAAGCATTTATTATAGTGAACTGATCTTTGAACAGGAGATTGTAAAGGAGTATTACAAACAAAAAAGAAGAAATGAACCATTGAAGATCTCAATGTGAAAAAACACAAAGACTCAGAACCACAAGTTTATTTTATAACAACCATGGACCAATAGATAATCAAGGATTTTACCAGTTACCAGTTTAAAGCTGTTTCACTCTCAGAAATAAAGGTACAAACTGTAACTGTGGTGGTACCTTTTCAAAATGTCAGGTCCTTAAAGGTATATATTAAAACCTAAAAAGTACAATTGTGCACCTCATAGCAGTGTTAATTTTGACAGCCAATTTTGATTTAGTTGTAGTCTTAGTCTTTTGATAAAGTTCCATTTTAGTTTTATTCATAATTTAGTCTTCTAAATCATTTTAGTTTTAGTCTAGTTTTAGCCGACTAAATTTCATAAAATTTCTAGATTTAGTTGACTAAAATATATTTGGTTTAATTTAAGTGTAATTTAATTAAATTGTATGCATTTATTTATACTTAAAATGCAATAAAACAGTCTCATTAAAATATGGAATATAGCTTTTCATTGAAGACCAAAAATTAGATATGCATTGTTTATTTATATCATAAGTAATATGTAAAATTATGTGTGAGCAAGAACAGTATAGCCTATTGAAAATGCCGGTTTTTGCAATTATTTAACAAACCCTTTATTTTAATGTGGCAAACTACTAGTCTTTTTTTACTAGTCTGTTGAACAGTTTCATGCAATTAAATCTTTGAAAGTCCACTTTGCACTGTCAGTCTATAGCAAGCTTTACTGTTGTAGTTGGTGTTACAGTGCATGGTGCTCAGCTATAGCACTGAATAAATAAGTAGAGTAATGACTTATGATGGCCAAATGATAATGTGTTATCTTGTAAAATGTACACTCAGTCCCATGGCTCTGTTAACGCACATAGAGGAATTCTAAAGCAAAATGTAAGTAAAAAGTACAATTATGCCTCACTTCAAGGAAGTTTTGTTATATTGTATGTTAAATGCGACTCCCTGATAAGCGGAGATTGTAGCACTACAGTATCATTACATTTTTACAGTAAGAAATAATTACATCGCTGAATGACGTCCTGAATGAAGCAGTTTTCGTGTTGTGGCAGAGGAACACTGTAAATGGATGTTGTCATGACGATCGCGGCAGACACAGACAGCGCGCGTGAACCTATCGCGAGTTAGCTAAACTGTAGCCGCAGCTAAAATGAAACGCATGAGGAAACAACTCCTCACGAAAATGCATGCCATGATCATATGTTGTTATGGATGGAAGAAAGCACACACTCGGGTAAATAAAAAAAGATAGAGTTTACAGTGAATTTCGGGATGATTCCTTAGCATGCTGATGTTGCTTTAGATTTCAAGAGGTCGCCCATGCTGATGATTGATTGTAAAGCGTGTTTGGCATGCTGTTCCGGGAGAGAGCCCTGAGCTCGTGAGAACCTCGAGCCCGGGGCTCCCCACCATTGCAGGGCGAGAGGGGAGTCTGAGTTCAGGTAGGTCTCGAGAACTCCCCTGCTTGATAATGGTAGATGTAGATTATGAATCAGCTATGGAGTGTGAATACTGGATTCAACACTTGTTATGATGTCAATTTACTTTTATCAATTTACTTGTGATACATGTTTTTGGTCTGTGGGAGGAAACCGGAGAGCCCGGGAAAACCCACGCAAACACGGGGAGAACATGCAAACTCCACACAGAAATGCCGACTTGGCCAGGTAAGATCTAAGCCAGTAACATTCTTGCTGTGAGGCAATGATGCTAACCATTAGGCCTCCGTGTTGCCCTGACAAGGAAATGGGAGGAGTAGGGTGGAAGGGGAGATTCTTCAAGATGAAGATGGCTAAGTTAAGATACTCTGGTTATTTATAGTGATTTAGGAATCGTCTGAATCCTGCTCTGAATGTCATACATCACACAACAAGATTAATTCTGATATGCACTGAACAATCACATTCTCGTCTCATTTATGAAATTAACACTGCCTCATAGTACCTTAAATGTACAAAAGTGTATTCTAAAGGTATTAATGTACGTTTATGGTACAAAGCTTTTGAAAAGGTACCCCAGTGACAGATTTTGTTTCTGTATTTCTGAGTGTGTTCGAACTCCTGAAACGTTCTCTAAACTGACTTTGTTGTGGCATTATTATTTTGTAATTACATCACATGCGTTTGTTCTTTAATTTGACTTGAAGTTTATCAGAGCCTTTTGCTTTCATTTAGTGCAGGGGTGCCCAAACTTTTCTTATGAAGGGCCAAAGCCAAGCTTGATTGAGAGCTGTGGGCCGAAAGTAAATAGCAAACTTTATTAAAGTTGCCATGGGTAATTTCCTAATTTATGTCATAATATTTATAAATAAATAGAAACCGTATTTACTAATGCATTCTATTTTTTTTGAAAATGTATATTATTTTTAAAAACTTATTTATAATAAAACCATTAAAAAAGTCAATTTATAAAACAATGGATTCAATGCTGAATAGCCTAGTCATGCTGAACTGCCTTTGCCTGGATTTGCACGCTGATGTGTTCTGCTTTGTCCCCTATTCGATGTAAAGTGACAGGATGTACATTTTTTAAAAAAAATGATTTATTTACAACATTTAATCGAAACATTTAATTTCAGTTTGCTTTTTGTAGCTCAACAATAAAACAAACTAAAGGTTACATTAAAATATAAATGAGAATTTCTGTTAAAGCATTTCCCAACCCTTCCCAATCATTTTCCCTCTGGCGGGCAAATCAAAGGATACAAAGGGCCACTTTGGCCGCGGGCCCTAGTTTGGGCATCTCTGATTTAGTGTGACGAAGATATGGTGGTGTGTGTTTGGGTCATGTGTGTTTCCGGGGAGGCATAGTGAAGGATTTTATGGGAGCAAAGAACAGAACATGATGATATGGAGAAAGGACCCAAGAGATGTACAGCCTCACATTTTCTCATGTTAAGAGAGGATCACAGCTGTTCACCGTTTTATTAATGTACAGGGATTAAATAAGAGAAAAGAGAGGTCATAAGGAGGACAATGCAGCCAAAAGAACTGAAAGAAATAATTACAAGGTAGAAATAAAAACAGCCGTTTCTTGCCACTCAAGGCCTGTAGTGGTTATTTTTACACTGAAATAATTGGTGCTTTCTATTGACTATACACATTTGACTTTGCATTAAGGCCTGCATTCTGAGAATTAATTAAAACATTTATTTATTCTCTCTTTTTGTCCTTTCAGACTTGAGATAAACCTGCATTACTATCATAAACACATTTGCTGATGAATAACAAATATAGAAATAAAATATATAAATAGTAATATAAATCTGAATATATCTTAATATTAATATGAATTATCTTATCATAATATTAAATATTAAATTAAATCTATATCAAACAGTAGATATTTAATTGTGCATACTTATTCACCCAATTGTAATTTGAGAAAAAAATATAATCATTTGCAAATCTCAAAATGAGAAATATATTCATTCATTCATTCATTCATTCATTCATTCATTCATTCATTCATTTTCTTTTCGGCTTAGTAACTTTTTTAATCTGGGGTCGCCACAGTGGAATGAACCGCCAACTTATCCAGCACATGTTTTACGCAGCGGATGCCCTTCCAGCTGCAACCCATCTCTGGGAACATCCAAACACACATTCAACATATACACTGCGGATAATTTAGCTTACCCAATTCACCTACAGCGCATGTTTTTGGACTTGTGGGGGAAACCGGAGCACCCAGAAGGAAGCCACGTGAAGGGCTGTGAGGCGAACGTGCTACCCACTGTGCCACCATGTCGCAGAGAATATACTATATTACCGTATATTATAAGGCTCTAATACTCACTATTAGCATTCGAATGTTTTATCTTATAATATATTTATCTTTGTTTTTAGTTTAAATGTTTGTTTGGACAAAATGAAAACAAGACCTTTCAGCTATATTTATTGCCTAATGAATAATATGGAAATAATTATCAGCTCAATATTATCTGCCAGAATTTCGGTGGCACGAGTGCGTCATCCCTACTCTGTTGAGACATTTACATGAAATTTCCTGACAATTCCTAGAAAAGGACTGAGTAATGATACAGCGGTCAGCTTGATGTGGGACAAAAGAAGATGTAGGTTAGTGGCAGGCTAATTTTCTACCCACATGTGGTTTTTCAAAAAAAACTGTAACCTAAAGAAGACCTCCCAGAACAGACCAATAGCTCTGCGGTCCATACAGGAATTGTTAGCCTGTCTGCTTTCCTGATGATAGCTCGCAGACCAATTGGTTTCCAATACTGCCAATGAGACAGTGGCTAATGAATGTGTGCTCTGTGTGTCATTATGCCACAGAAATCTTAACCTGTAGCAGCAAGTGTGTGTGTGTGTGTGTGTGTGTGCATGTTGTAACTGCCATTCTTTAAGGTCAGCAAAGTGAAATAGTCAGGTATCAGCACTTTAGCTCCTGCCAGGAGGAAAATCAGTCACTTTTAAGGTCAACTGTCTGACACACACGCACACACACACATACACACTGTTAAGGTTTTCCATATGATTTGACTACATCAAAACAATGCCGAGATCCCTGTAGGGTTGACAGGGTCTGCTTTTCTTCTTAGGCTAATGACTGTTACTTTACGGCATGTTTGTATGCTATAATTATTACCATGGTTATTTATGCCATAAATCACATCCGCAGTATTTGTTCAACCGCCGCAGGTTTGGCCAAAACATCTAATGAGCATTTTTGTGAGGTGAAGCTATGCAGCCTTGTTGTTTAAACTCATTAAACCTCTAAAAAAGTGTTGAAGATAAGAAAACTGTTGTTGTGCAGACACTCTAATGCACTTTCCCTCATCTCTCTCTCTCTCTTTCTGAAACATTCTGTGACGTTTTATCGTCCTGACGCCCTTCCACTACCTAACACCTTCCCCCAGCACCACCCACCCACTCATCTCACCTCGCGGTGGCCTCACGCACCAGCACTGCCATTAATCAGTGGCCAGGATCATGTCTGCCAGTTAGACTAAACAAGAGCATTTGTGAGGATTTGCTCCCCCTCATTAATCATCTTGACAGTTTGAAAAACACATTTCCCCTTTAATGACTGTATTTGGATAATCAGGTCTGTTCCCCTCCCTGCCAGCTTCTCTCTCGCTCTCTGTCCCTCTCCTGCCTTCGGTTTTTCCTCTCCCCAAAATGGCATTGAGAACAGCTGGGTTAGCTTACCGCCAAGGCAGAGAGGGCAGGAGAACGAGTGGTTACCATCACCGCTGCTAAAAGGGAGCGGGGGGGGGGGGGGGGGGGGGGGTGTTTGAGTCAGTAAAATAATCACATTGCTCTGGAAAACTTTTGCTCTTGCTTAAGTAACCCCTGCCGCTTCTCATAACATTAACTTGGTTTCTGTGGTGTACACTCGCTACCACATAGACACACCACACACGTACACACACATTGACGGTTCATAAAATATCCCGACAGAGGCGGAAGGAAAATCTGGTGAGTAGAGGCCTTGGGTAGAAGTTTCAGAGCCGTGTGGTATGTACAGGGTTGTCACATTATGAAGAATAATGGCAGGGTGTTGACAAGAGTACTTTTATCACAGTGTATTTCATTAAACAAGACCTGACAGATTTCTATAGCTTTATGTGCCCTTCGCTTTTGAGTGTGAGGACACGTATTTAACCTTTAATAGTAGTTGTATGTAGTTGTATGTACAGTTAAAGTCTAAATGATTAGTCCTCCTGTTAATTTGAATTCTTTTTAGAAATATTTCCCCAAGTCCTGTATAACAGAGATTATTTTCAACACATTTTGAAACAGAATAATTTTAAGAACTCATTTCTTCAATCCAGGCTCATTCTGATTATGTACTCCTATATACTTTACTGGAGAGAGCAAAATACATCCCAGAAACTATGTTTTTTGCTGTTTTTGTTTTCGAAAATCCGCCAGAGGCCGATGTGTACGCTTTTTCAGATTTCAATGAGTGCCATTCAAGCCTGCTGTTCTTACGTAAATCCACCAGAGGCCGCTGTCGACTGACTGACTGACCAACCGACCGATTGCCCCACCCTCGCCCTTCCCTAAACCCAACCAATAGTGTTTTCAAAAGCATCGATTGACCCGTCCACCCATTACCCTAAACCCAACTGACAGTGTTTTGAAAAGCAATTCAGAAAAAGAAAAGCCCTCACCTGATTTTTACCATGTTTTCAGATTTTATCACATTCTCACCCTGTTACTTGTTTATTTTATTTTTTGAGTTCTGTTTTTGTTTTACCTGCTTTCTGGAACTGTTCTTCACCGGACTCGAACCCCGTCGTCGCGGTCAAGTCCGCTCTCCCTCTCAAGTCCGCCGACGTACATGGCGAGCCAACTAGACTAACTGGTAACAGCGGGTAAGCGTCCACATGCAGGTAAGCAGTTAGCTGGTTAGCGAGAAAAGAAACGGCATCATACCGCCTCGTGGCATTCATTTGAAAGACGAAATGCAGCCATATACAGCTCTGGCTACATAATTCGTGATCTCCAAAAACATATATAGGGCTACGTTTTCAGAATAAGCCTGTTGCATTTATTTTTGTCTTTGCCATGATGACAGATATTACTAGTTATTTTACAAGATGCTAAATGAGCTATCCCAGCAAACAATTTTGTGTTTAATAGACATCTAATAGAACGTAGACAGCTTGGCCAAAACTTGGGATGTCAGGGAAAATCTAATAGACGTCTAAGAATAGCCTAAAACTAGACTAGTTGTCAAATAGACAGATTAGACAGACTTTATATGTGTAGTCATTAACTTCTGTTTATTTGATGACTAGTCTAGTTTTGGGCTATTCTTAGACGTCTATTAGATTTTCTCTGAGAGCTCAAATTTAGCCTTGTTTTAGCCAAGACAACTATGTTTAGACGTCTATTAGACATTAGACATGCTTGCTGGGTATTTAGCTTAAAGTGGAATTCAAAGGCTTAACTAGGTTAACGTTTGGCTAGTTAGGCAAGTCATTGTACAACAATGGTTTGTTCTCGATAGCCAATATTTTTTAAAGTTAGCTAATAATATTGGCCTAAAAGAAATAAGGGACGACACGGTGGCTCAGTAGTTAGCATTGTCGCCTCACAGCGAGAAAGTCGCTGGTTCGAGTCCTGACTGGGTCAGTTGGCATTTCTGTGTGGAGTTTGCATGTTCTTCTCGTGCTTGCTTGGGTTTCCTCCAAGTGCTCCGTTTACCTCAACAGTCCAAACACATGTGGTATAGGTGAATTGGGTAAACAACTTGGCTGTAGTGTATTTGTGTAAATGGGTGTGTATGGGTGTTTCCCAGTGATAGGTCGGTGGCTGGAAGGGCATCTGCTGCGTAAAACATATGCTAGAAAAGTTGGTGATTTGTTCCACTTGGCGACCTCTGATATAGGACTAAAGCCTGGTTAATATTTCTGTGTCAAGTGATCAGCGTGATCCACGGTGCATGCAATGTCGTAGCCGTGCATTTATACTTCTGCATGCTGTTTTCTGTTGCTCTGCAAGAACACTTCCAGAATGCTAGCTGGGCGGTGAGGTTTTTATTGTTACCTCTGTGTCGAGTTTCTTCTTCGCTGGTGTTTTGTTTTTTCTGAACGCTTACCTTAATGTACAAGTGGCTCATTTTGAGGCTGGAATCGGCAGATGGGCAACAACTTTAGGCATAAGGTAAACACAAAACAACAGTCTCCATCCAGAGCTGGTTCTCACGTGGGACTCCACACTTGTAACACTCGCTGGCATATCGGGCTTGCGCAGCTCTCACCTTCGCCCACACTCGTCAGCGCTACAAGCCGACCAATCACAGAGCGTGCGCTACGCGTCGTTGCGACGTGTAGTTACATTTTTTGAGAGGTGCTCGTCAGCATCGCCCGACGGCCACGGCGAGGGCTATGAGTCCACGCGTAGGCTGCAGCCGTAGCATACGTGTGCGCTTGTAATCAGCCTTAAGCCGAAGGAAAATGAATCCATTAACTAATTTCTTTTGTCTTTGCCATGATACAATATATACTAGTTATTTTACAAGATACTACAAGATTGGCCTATTCTTAGACGTCTATTAGATTTTTACTGACAGCCCAAATTTACCCTTCTTTTAGTCAAGACATGTTTAGACATCTATTAGACATCTATTAGACATCTTTTAAAAACAAAAAAATGATTGCTGGGTATTTAGCTTAAAGTACAATTCAAGGCTTAACTAGGTTAAAGTTTGGCTAATTTGGCAAGTCATTGGACAACAATTTGTTCTCTATCCAATTGTTTTTTTTTTAAGTTAGCTAATAATATTGGCCTTTAAAAACGTAAAACTTGCTTTGATTTTAGTTGAACTAAAGGCAATAAGGGGCGGACACGGTGGCTCAGTGGTTAGCACTGTCGCCTCACAGCAAGAAGGTCACTGGTTCAAGTCCCGGCTGGGTCAGTTGGCATTTCTGTGTGGAGTTTGCATGTTCTCCCTATGTTCATGTGGGTTTACTCCGGGGTCCTCTGGTTTTCCCCACAGTCCAAACACATGTGGTACAGGTGAATTGGGTAAGCTAAATTGTCTGTAGTGTATGTGTGTGAATGAGTGTGCATGGATGTTTCCCAGTACTTGGTTGCAGCTGGAAGGGCATCCGCTGTGTAAAACATATGCTGGATAAGTTGGCGGGTCATTCCGCTGTGTCGACCCCTGATAAATAAATGGACTAAGCTGAAGGAAAATGAATGAATGAAAAAAAATGTTTTTTTTTTTCCAAAAGACAAAATATAGGAAATACAGTTACAAATGTTCTTGCTCTGTTAAACATCACTTGGAAATTATTTTAAAAAGAAAAAAATTACAGGAGGGCTAATAATTTTTTTTCTCAACTGTATATTGTATACATTGCAGGATTTTTTATTTTTTATACTTTGTCTTAACACCACCAATTCTTTTAGTCTTTTCTGCCCAGCATGTGTCAGACGGCAGCTTAATGCATAGTGTTTAATGGATTGGTTGACCTTTTGGGTTTAACACCTCGTTGTGTCATAGTCGCACGTAACATTGCCTGTTGAAAGTTTATAAATGATGTCATCAGTCCACTTAAACCCTGACTGCACATGACAGTAGTAATTTAAACATTAGGACAATGTTATACCAAGCCTTAGGCTTAGTGCAGCAGGTAAAATAAACAAGCGTTATATATTCTTCAAAGTGAGGTTCACCGATGACAATATATTGGGCATTTTATTAAAGCACATTATTCTGGAGTAATGTGGCTAGTAGTTTGAATTATATGCTGATTATATATACTGTTTATATATCCTGACACTGAAGTGCACACAAAGCACATAATGTCCAATTAGGTTATCTAGTAAATCAAAACAGTTGCATAATAGAAACTGAAAACATTCCCCAGCAGATGTCACTATGGAATATAAATTATGACATTTTTAATTCTTAAAAGGATGTAGTCATAGTTATTGTAAGTGCCAGATGCATAAAAATCCCATAAAGTGAGTTGAGTGCAATTTATTTCCCTGTGTTGGGTCACTGCACACATTGAACAGATTAGGTTTTAGTTTATGTCACAAGAAGGAAGCAAGATTTCTTTCTTGCTTTTGTCAATCTAGACAACATTTTATTGGACATTGAGATATATCATCAATCATTTTAGTTATTTTGTCCAAGATGTGAAAATCTTTAAATTTGTAAAGTAGCACTTAAAACTTTGATCAAGACGGATTAGTACGTTTTTTTCCATTCATTTCCATTCGAGTCCTGATCCAGAACAACTGTTTCCGTGTTGAAATGGTTGTTCATATCACAATGATTTCTGAATACTTAATTGATGCTAAATATTATAATGGGTGCTGAAAAATCTGCTTTGCCATCACAGGAACCACTTATATGGTACAATTTATAAAAATAGACAAGTTAAGTTAATGTGCAATATTTCACAGTGTGACTGTTTCATTGTATTTCTGAATAAAAAATCGGAGCATAAAATTCTTCTTTCAAAAACATTGTAAGAAATCTTACAGACGTTTAGACTTTTAGATTTTTTTATTGGTAATGTGTATACTCTCAAAGCTAATAGACATGGACTAAAAGTCTGAAAACCCCCAACTTTTTTCCTCTGCTCTGTAGAAGGCATGCTAACATATTATAGAGGAAGCATGAGGTAACTGAAACATTTTCCAAAGCAGAGCCGGAAAAGGTGCTGTCACTCCGGGCATGACTTGGGATCAATCTTCACCCCACCGTTCCGGTGCCAAGGCACGAATTTTCATGCACACAACATTCGTGACATCGGTGCTGTGCTCCCCCAGCGCGTTTGCAAATGGAATCCAGCTGTAGCGGTGGAATGCATTATTAGTGGTTAGCCATAATTGCGACACACTCGTTTGCCTGCGTTGTCAGGCTGTCGTCACGCATACACACAGTTTCACTAGACAAATGGGATGGCTAAGAGATCACTGGGCAGAGGTGCGCACCGCCGCAGTTTTTTGTTGTTGTTGCTGGCGTAGTATTTTGTGATGTGGTTGATGTGATTAAGAGTCCTGTGGAAAGCCTTCAGTGGATTTTTTAAATCATGAAGCAGAAGCAGTTGGGTGATTGATTGCTTTATGAGCTTGAGGAGAGTGTGTGTATGTGTGTGTGTGAGAAAGAGAGCGGCCTGGTCTGTATCACCATGACAAACAGTCATCAGAGTACTCATGCGGTAATTAACAGAATGTAATGTATATGGAAGTTTGCGAAGGGAGAGAGAGTCTACATTAGGCTAACGTAATCAAAGAGACAACAAGAAAGTAACAGGAGAGAAGCCAGGGGAGAAAGAGGGTGTAGGTGAAGAGAGACAAGAGACAAGATCTAAACAGAAAGAGACAGCCTAAGAAAAAGAGTCGGCGAGGGAGGGGTGATCTAACTCTCTCCCTCGCTCATTCTTTTCAGGTTGGGGCTGTCAGACTCATGAGTTGCTGTGGACTTGGCGGCTAATTGAGGAGCAGCTCCACACCCTGTCGTCATTAATCACTAGGGCTGCCGGGCTGCCTGCCCGGGACACTGCTGTGATGGGCTGCAGCTCTCTCTCTCTCTCACACACAATCTTTCTCTCCTCGGTAGTTGACTGGACACTTCGGGAAAGGAGGAGGAGGGGGGGTGTCTCGTCCCCCCACCTCCATTCTAAGCCCAGTGGGACAGCAGAGAAAGGGAGAAAGAGATCAATCAAACAGGTGTATCCCTGCTGAGAAGACACTGGTCAGGGACTAAATTAACTCCACACCCCCACCCACACATCCATCCAGCTCCCCTCCCCTCCACAAGCAGGCGACAGAAACAGAGTGACTGCATATTGACTCAGCTGGAGCCTGGGAGACGAGGGAGAGAAAGATAAATGGCAGGGAGAGATTGATGAGGAGAAAGACGGAGAGAAGCATAGAGCAGGAATGTGATGAACGAGTGGGAACGGGGTGATGGTAGGATTAATCCCTCGGTTTTGAATAAAACGTAAGAGTCCTCCCCTCAGTTTGACCTTTCTGTACCGGCTTTAACTAAAATTGTATTTTTTCTGGTACTTCATCAAAATGCTGAGAACATGATATGTTTCCAGAATTCTACTTTTACAAGACAAACTCTTGACTAAATTCAGCCATTTCTCTTTAGTCTTTGTAGTTGCATTGCTTACCACTAGGGGTGATGTAAGCCATGTTATGAAGTTTTTAATTCTCTTGGGCTCTGCCCAAATAGTCTGTAACTCCATTAAATAACTTCCTCTCAGAGTCTCACAGGAAGTCATTCAAGACCATTTCTAAAATAGACTCTTGGCGCTGAACCTTTCTTAAAAATCTGAACCTCTCTTTATGTCAACAAAATGCAATAATACAGTTTAGAGACTGTCAACTGCAGTTTATATTTCATTCTGGCCTGTGACTTGTGTTTTAGATAGACAATTTACTATTAGTGAGTCTACATTGTGTCTAACTAATATCTAGAGATGAAACTGAGAAACATTTACCTGTAGTGGAAATTCTCATCTCAGCTTTTTCTTACTCTAGTCTTGACCTCCTGGTTTCCCATAAGAGGAACCGTATGCTGTGTCCTTGCTGGATAGCCTGAGTTAACAGAGGCGGTGGAGTGATCTATTCATTTAATGGCCCTGTCAAGTGACACCTGTGCTGCGTCCTCTCCTGTCTGAAGTGCTAATGAACTGAGAATCTGTGTGTGTGTATGTGTGTGTGTTTGGCTCATCCTAGTGCTTAAAAGCAGCTCCACTCATACTGTTTCAGGGTAATGGTTTTGAAGATGAGTTGTACACACTGACTGCATCTGTATGAGACATTAAGCCTAACACTCACGCACATCACATCAACAATATTGAATCTTGACCCTCTTTGCAGCACAGCATTAAGCAGGACTTTCTGAACCATAGGACACAACACACTCGGGTCAAACAATGGGGACTGCACTCCTGGGGGTCATGTCAAGCATTTGATAAATATTTCTCTATTAACAGCCTCCCATTGTCATCTTTTGCCCTTTGTGTAGCAAGGCAATCCATCAGAGTGCACTGGGAGTGAGTGCATGGCTCCCATGGGTTATTACCAGGCTATCATTGAGCTGTATTTAAGACCCAATACTCCCTTGTGCTGAGGCAGCTCTTTACACAATGCTGCAGAGGCACAAACAAGCAGCAGTGACTAACACTGCACTTTCACATTACGAGCAGAACAGTAAACAGACAGAGGACCTTATTTTGTGTTAATAGCTTGAACTAATAGGGAACAAAACTGTCAGTAGTGTAGAAAGATAAAGTCAAGGATTAGTTGCTCAAGTGACAGTGCAGTGCATTTTATTAAATGCCAACCAACAAAATAAAAATCTGTGAATGTTGATAGATAGATAGATAGATAGATAGATAGATAGATAGATAGATAGATAGATAGATAGATAGATAGATAGATAGATAGATAGATAGATAGATAGATAGATAGATAGATAGATAGATAGATAGATAGATAGATAGATAGATAGTTTGGTCAGTAATTTGTTACACAAGTTTGGTAAGATGGTACAGTAACTGATGATTTGGGCATGTTACTAAAAGTGTAATAAACATATATAAATATATATGAAAGAGAAGCGAGGGACGTCATCTATAAATGTAATCAAGTATCATTTATTACACAAAATAAGACTTTGTTAAATGGATAGCGCTGCCATCACAACATAGTACTCTTATTTGAATTCTTTTCCCCTCTCCATTTCCATCCCCAACTTGCAGAGTCAGCTACAATAGAAAATATATCACATCTTTCTGTTTATTCTTTGAACTGTACAAGTACAAAATAAACGCCAAATCATAAGGAACAAAGTAGCTGTTGACCAAGTCATGCTCATCCATTCTCCAATAAAAAGACTGAGTTGCACAGATGTAACGCATGAAAAAAAGTGACATTAACAGAAAGACTGTATGTCGGAGAGAGACAATTTGTTGTAGTCCGTCATTGCAAACATTTCATTATTACAAAGTGTATTATGGGAGAAACCATATTCATACTGTGAAAATACTGTGTCTTTGTGAACATGATAATGAATGAAATTTGGCAGCAAATGTCCCTTAGAAACAAACAGTCAAGCGCTCGCGTGAAAAAAATAAATACACACTTTTGGTAAATTGGAGGAAAAAAAAAAGAAAATTTGATCAGATAAAGTAAATGGAGTTCCGGCATTCTCATTAGCGCTCCACCTAAAGTTCATAGGGGTTCCCTAATTTCCTAATGGAAATTTGCATGACCATTAATTAACAATCATCCAAAGCAGATGAGATTTTTATTCCTCAACGGATTGTGACGATCCGTTATTTGCTTCTTTCTTTAGAGGGGAATCCTGCTTGTTCCTGTGCTTTTCAGCGAACTCATGCCAATAACTTTACACTGTCTTTAGTCTTTTAATCACTGGTACCCAAGAGCAGAAGCTGAGCCCAGTCTCTGGCTATATAGAGCATAGGGAGAATAGTAGGGCGCTGTGGCTGGGAGAGAGTGCATAGGTAGGGATGGAGCTCCTGGCAAATGTGCCTTTCCGTAGGGGTGATACCTTGCCAAACCTAGACCCGGTGACCCACGTAGAGACAGGGACTGGGAAGTGCCCCTGGGCTGCTAGGAGGAGGCAAGTGGAGGTGGCAGGAAGCAGCAGAGGAGACAGAAGAAGGATAGCCCGAAAGCAGCTTCCCATCCACACCTGGCAGAGCTGTGTGTGTACGCAAATGGGCCAGGAGTTCCTCTGAGGTGGCGAAGCGTTTGTCACATGGGCCACCCACTGAGACCCAGTTACAGGCGTGAGGGAGCGTTTCATTGGGCAGCATGAAACCGTAGGTATACAGAGGATGGGACAGAGATGAAGTGGCACTAGAGGACAGAGAACTGGGGTGGAGGGAGTGGAGGTGATGGGTTGGATACATAAGAGGAAAGCCAGACTTGAGGGCTGATGATGGATCGTGAACACAGGAAGAGCAGTTGCTGCCCCGAGGTGGGGTGCATTGGGGTAGGTCAGGCAATATGGGTCCCTGCACAAGCCCTGCATGAAAGAGGAGGTGAGGCCCCTGTGAGAGGACTGGAGCTGGGGTGCTTTCCTGGAACACCCATCCCTAAACTAGATTTAGCTGGATCCAACCCAGGCACAAACTGAGATGGATAGCCGGTATAGGCCCCGACAATGGAGCCGTGGTAGCCCATGGTGGAGGACGGGAGGGGAAAAACAGAGTGGCCCGGTTTGAAGGGTGACACAGGGGCAATGTGGCCTGTGCCCAGGCTGGGCTGAGGGGGTTGGGGGTCAGTCTTACTGTCCGGTTGAGGACTGCTGGAGGAACTGGCACTGCTGGAGTTCACACTAGCACGTGCATGACTGGAGTTGGCGATTTGTACAACGTCCAGGCTTGATTTATTGTGGTCCGAATCTTTTTTGCCATTGCGATCACTACCACTGCTGCTGCTGTCATTCCCTGGGTCTGAACCCGCAGCTTTGGAGTCCATGTGGGTGGTTTGTAGATGTGCTGTTTTCTGTGAAAGAGGAGACTGAGACTGCCGGTGTGTGTGTGACTGTCCAGATGTTTGCTGAGGAGAGCTGGCCCGTGGAGATGGGGCATGCGGAGGTAAAGACGTGCACGTCACAGCTGAAGAACCGCCATTTGGCACTCTGAACCCCGCTTTATCCCCTGAGCTGTTGATCCCAGCACCCTCCTTCCGGCATTCTGATCCAGTTTTAGAGTAAGGCTTAAAGCTGGACTTGTCATCTAGGTTCTGATGCTCCCCAGACTTCAGGCTAGAGCTGCTGGAGCGGCTGTCCTTGTCTCCATGGTTGCTTGAGGAGAGGGATCCCAGTTTGGAGGAGGGAGGCGGATCTGGCTTGCCGATCTGAGAGCAGGTCTGAGCCAGCAATGCTAGGGGACTCTTTTTAGCATCCAGCTATGGGGACAAAAAAAGACATTTTAATTAATAATTAAATTTTTCTTACACACTAACAGAATGACTTAATTTCACAAACCAATTTTTTGGCATGCCCTCAGTGATATGTCATATTTCAAGGAAGATGCAATAATTCTGTTTATGCTTGGATTATTTTTGAATGACATCATCATCCTAAATAACTTGCATGGTAAAGAATTTTTATTTTAAATTGTTAAGTTGCAAAGGATGAATTAAATCACTTGACATATAGTTGTAGTTTTTGCAGCACTCCATGCACACAAAGTGCACCGAGCATGCAGTGTTTTATATAAGTTATAAAAAAGATTGCCAATTTACTTTTTAAACTCCACATCCATTTGTGTGCCGAAAAAGCACGTAGATGCTGGAAGCTTTAACCACCTAAGAGCAGTAAAGGCGCACGTCAGTAGCGATTAAGGAAATGTGAAACCTTAAAATGTTGCCAGAGCACGGCCTCATCTAAATCCGGACTATTTCTTCAAACTGCCGCTGAATCGCTTTCAGGATTTTTCGGCTAAATCCGAATTACACATTAAAACAAGCCGCGCTAAAGCTAAAAAACGTTGACGCAAAATAATGTGTATAGTACACGACTGGTGCACTAAATGAAGATAACACCCTTTCGCTTTATAGAAACGCACAAATACGCAGCTCTAATAAATACAAATGGATATATTTTTACTTCACAGAAGTAAGAAACAAATGGTTTAGAAGTCGTACCTCAATGCTCACGGGCGCGGAGCTGAGCGGCTGGAGATACTCTGGGTGAAGTATGTGACTTGTGTGCGCGGTCAACATTTTGAGAATCCGTATAGGCAGCCTTTTCTCCTGACGCGCGGGATCACGGTACGGCAGTGAGGCGATCGAGTCGACCTGGAGTCCTAAACAAGTGGGCGAACTATCGTTGGTAATGTAACGACTTTTAAAGGTCTGCTGGTTCCGTGGACTGACTGCAAATCCAGGAGGCAGTTCGCTCATCTGGATCGGGGCGGATCAGAGACCTGTCGAGGGCAGCGACGGGGCGGGTGTTCAGTTTTCATTTAGAGATATCCAGTGTTTTCAGTAAAGAGCCAAGCGACATTATATCCCGTGAAATATCCAGTTGAAACATCAGCTCTGCCTGTAGTCCAGAGAAAGAGAGCTGTTACAGTGTCTATGGAGAAGAACGTACACTCCGTCTCCACATCGTTCCGTCACTGAATCGGTGTTGCTCGAAACCCCAGCAGGATAGCGAGTCCTTTACACGCAAACGACGACTTGAGAAATAAGAGAAGTCTTGTGTACTTGTCTTAACATAAAAAGAAAGAAACAACAAGACAGAATATCGTGTCAAATAATGGCATTCCGTTGGTCCGTGCGCTCTCCGGTGTGTGTTCACTACACCCTCCGTACGCATATACACTGTGCTCGTACTGGAGATCTGAGGGAGAACTTCAAAGCGCTCAGCCGCCGTCCAATCACATGCATCTGCATCGGTAATAAGTGGGTAGGCACAACAGAGGCGGAGACTGTCCTCCTCTCTCTTCTGACTCGCTCCGGACCCGCTGGCCAAGTGTTTGATCGTTGTATGTCAAAACACGCAAAGGCTGTGGCATGCCGGTTTACCATTTATTTGATATATTAGTGCCATTTTTACTGGTATTTGTTTTGTAGATTTACACTGAATAGTACTGCTGAATGTAAACACTTATAGTTATAACGAAAACTATAATATAATCAATAGTAGCCTTTTTGTTTTCACAATTTATTGCTATATTTTACTGCTATATACTTTACACTGAGTTTATTTGTTTGCTACTAGGCATGGGCCGGTATAAGATTCTGACAGTGTGAAAACCTTGGATAAAATATAATGGTTTCACGGGATGATGGTATTGTGATTACCGCTCTAAAATATGTTCTGTAAAAAACAACAACTTTTTTTTCCCATTGAACACAATATATTTTATTTTAAGAAACATTTAAAATATTTTGGAGCAGTAAAGATGTCAGGCTAAATAATTAAAACAAATAATTGACTTCTGCTTTATTTATTAGTTTACAAAACACAAATATCTTTACAACTTAAAAAGGCATCTTTGGATATCTTTTACTTTGGGTATAAAGTAAGTTAGCCACTGCACTGTTGCATAGCACATAGGATGCACACAGCAGCATAGGATGTTGCTTTAGATTTAAACCTTGAAAACGGTTATTGTCCCATGCCTATTTCCTAGTAGTCACTCTAAAAGTTTATGCCTGCTATTATAAGATTCTTTTTTTGCCGATCCAATCATGAGTGGACATTGCTAAATATGGACTGTTGCTTGTCCACTTTCGGCCACTTTCAAAAGCAGTTGAAAACACATTAGACAGGATTGCTTTCAAAGTGTAAATGCTCATGTGGTCGAATGCGCTCAGACAGCCGCACACAAACAAAAATAAAACCTAATTCATAAACATTAGTGCTTTTGAAGTGCTCTGGCCAGACAATGTTTCAATTAAATCATCTGAAATCACAAGTCTGGTTTGAAATTTAGAAAGCACAATGATTTATCACCAATGCATTGAAGCTATTTTTAATACCTTTTTATCTATTATACAAAATGTCCCTCATAATTAGTGAAAAATGTATTTCTAATTAAAAATGTGTTTTACACTTAAACATAATTCGTCCCTTACAATGATAACTGTGCAAGTAGATGGTTGTATTAAAAAGGGAAAGCAGAGATTGTGGTAGCAGTTCTTTTTTAGGTCAAACAAGTCAAATGATACTGAGCAATGCATTCATACATAATAACAGCATGCCTATGTGTGCGCCTCCAGTTCTGGAATGTTAATAACTTTATTACATTATCCCATGTTACTTTGCCATTGAAGTAATTTAGCTAACTTAATTATGCAATGAATTGGCTTAATCATTGAAAAATGAAGCCTGACAGAGGCTATTACAGGGAGGCCGTGCTAATTTGTGTCTAAGTAACTTTGAAGTTCAGTATATTTAATGGCTTTGATTGTTCGTAAGTGCTTATACCCAGCATTATTAAATTGGACCAGGTTGTATTACATTATTTTGGCAAGCGTGTTTCTAAAATTGAAGCTGAGTTGTGGCTCATTTGCAAGGAAATAATATTTGATCATATTATGATATATTTTGTTTGATATTCTATGACATATGATATGTGTTTATAACATTTCAGCAATATTTCAATTTGAAGGTTGTAGAAAGGTAAGGTTGCCCTCATTTTGCACAGCATGAAAAGACACTCTAAATGTATGGATGTGAGAGAAAATTTATGTTGCTCTGAATGGCAGTACCTGTCAGGTGAGTCAGAGACATGAGAAAGGGCTCATCTCTGAAGCTGTTCTCGGGGTTAAAAACAAAGAGCACCTGGGAAGCTTCTTGAAAGGTGATGTTGCCTGCCTTAGTGTAATAAAAATGACAAAAAGACAGAATGCATGAACTGTTGACCCAAGGAGAGGAGGAGCCACAGGCAAACATGTGTTTGCAGGGCTTTGTCTGGCGTATCTGGGTGGTAGAGGTGAATATTCATTAATAATGGTGCGCAGGGAGGAATGAAGGCCTCGGGACACTGCATTTCAGAGGCAGAAAGAGTTTTAAGCTTGTCAGCAACCTGTCATTTTAGATCCCACATACAGCACACACACAAACAGCCTCCCACACACTCACAAGTGCCTTCAGACGATCAAAGTTGACTGGAGTGGCAAAGTATTAAACCGCTCTCAATCATACCTAACAGTTATTTCTGTCTCGCTAATCTAAACTGTTAAGTTAATTAAAACTGTCACTCTGTCTCGCAACACCAGAGATGCATCGCACTGTAGATTGTTTTGAATGCACGTTGTCTTATTTGTTCAGGAATGACACAACGTTGAGTCCACATACAGGCACATCTGCCATTGTTAAACAAGGAGCTCTTTACCTGCGCCGTCCAAAGCCATTTAACGTTCTGCATGTGTGCACGCATATGTGTGTGTGTTGAGAGATAGCAGCGGTGGTTGAATGAAGTCACCTCTCCTTCTGTCAACAGCCCTGATGTTTGCTTTGTCATTATTAGTGTCATCCATCACTTGCCACCTATACTAGAGTCTGTAATGCTTGTGCAAATCTATAAAACTATAGGAACATGCAAATGTAGATGATGTGCTCGGGGTTAAGTGAGATGATTCGATCGCTTCCTTTGAACAGATCAGTTGTCTTTGCTTCACACAAACAGATACTCCAGCTTTTGACAGGTGTGGTCTAACCTGTCAGCGAGCCTATTAATGTGGGTTGACGCTTTGTTGATGCTTTTACAGTTGCTGATCCATCCCTGTTGCCACTCTGTAAAGTTTGGTCAAGATGTCTGGAATGTTTCCGTGTGTCTAGAAGTGATGTTACTAGTCAAAAACCCAGAATCACAGGGTGTAACCATTGTTTTATTCTTAGAAAATGAAGGATCGCTGCAAAAAACATGAAACGCAAACCTAAAACCTCAAATCTTAGAATTCCAATGGTTTGGAATTAAGATGGATTGCCTTACAAAAACATTTTCAGGATAAGTGAGTTTGGCAGGGGGCAAAGGTGTGGGTGGAATGGAGGGAGTTTAAAGGCACCCTAGAGGAGGAGGAAGGGAAAATAAAAAGAGAGAAAGAGAGTGAGAGAAAGAACTGAGGGCGGGCTGGAACAACGGGGAACAGCTCCTTTCAAGTCTGGCCTTGAAGTGGGCTGCTAACAGCTGTTTTGACGTATAAATGACGGATGGTCATTTCCTGTTGTGGATTTTAAGGGGCAGGCCTCCCCTTTAAGAGGCCTGTCTGACCAATCCCTGTTAAGCCTGAAGGCGTTCGCCTATGCATGACTGTATCAAAGCACGGGCTTTACCATAACTTTGACTAAACAAAGGGCTAAAAGCAGAGGCTAGACTTCCTGCTTGACCATAGCCCACTCATATCCTTTACTGGTCACTCAGAACAGATTACCAAAGTGCAGAAGAAAACCTACCGGGATTTTAAAGCAGTTTATAATTCATTTTAATGCGAAACAGTGACTGACGTGAAGCTTTAGAGGGTAAAAAACAAAAATAATTGAATTAAAACCGAAATATCTAGTTTTATTTAACATTTGCAGTCCTTGCCGTTCTCAATTTACATTTGATATTTTTATACTCGCCTGGCACGGAACGGTTTGTCACTCTTTGGTACAGACTGAGAGACGGCAAAGCCAAACAAACAAAAAGGATGCAAATCACTTGCATTTAATTACCTGTGACTGATTTATGAGGTGAGTGGTATGAAAAGGGAGCCCAGAGGCAGGGAGTCTGCAGCTCATGCCTGGCCTGTTCTCCAGAAATAATAATCCTGTGAAAAAAGAGGGACAGGACAGCTTTATGGAGTGTAGCTGACATGCGAGACCAACCCTGGAGAACTGTAAAACGCAGCACTCTCCTTCTCTCTGTGCTTTCACAAACCTCACAATCCTTCCGAGTGATTGTGAGATTTTTAGGATCAAATATTTAAAAGCGCACCGTTCCACGTCTTGGTGGAGTGTTGTGTGTGTGCGACAGACATGATAGAGAGTCTACCAAACACACTCAAGGAACGTATCATGAAACGGAGCCAAAAAAAAAAGAACGAGTCGAGTCGAGAATGAAGATTTATGTAGTTCGCTACGAATAACACACACAACATATGCGCAGGGGTAACAAATGACAGGAAAGGCTTTTCCCAGAATTCTCTGAGAATGGGAGCTTCTCAGGTTGATTTAATGACTCATCTCTGTGTTTTGGTATAATCAGACTTGAACATCTTGACTCTCTCTGATCCAGAGACATGAGTGATGGTGTGATGACAGGATAAATATTTGTGTGAAACCACATGCGCATGTGACGGAATGGAATATCACACAATAAGATGGATGAAGTAGACTTGAGTAATAGTTATATACCCAGTAAAAGCTCATTTCCATGTTTTTTTATGATATCGCTCTCTCTCTGAGGCTTAATGGCTCGTCTCTCGTGTCGCCTGTCTGATCAAGAGCCCAGCACATCTACTCATCTTCATGTCTCGCTGATTATCTCTGACTGATTATGTACATGCCCTACAGTTAATGACAGATCTTTATTTAGCTTTCAAACATGTCATGTGCACCAAAACACACACGCACGCGCACACACAATGAACTTAAACGCACCCTTCTCGCTCAAACAAAAGGTCCCATTGTCCTCCACATGGTGAAGTTATCAGGAGGGGTGGGAGAACTACTCGGCTACACACAGCAGAGCCACAAATCAGATTGCTCTATATTGTTGTGTGAAATCTAAGCAGACATCAAAAGGTGTTTTTTTTTATCTGTTGCTGGCCCAGAAAATGCTTGCGTGGAGCAACAGTCCCTCCATTCACTGGGCTCATGACACGTTCCAGTTTAGTAATGCATGGGGCAAAAGAAATCTCTCCATTGCTTTGGCTAGTCTGATTCACTTTTTAGTTCACATTTATTTCCTAATTTAATTTCTGAGTCACCTTCATTGGCACACACTGAAATATTTAGGTTTGTCACTCAACGTAGACTTCAAAGTAAAGAGAAGATAATGACCTTGCCTGCAATACTCTTGTCAATCAGCTCACAGTTGACTGACAGGGCTCAAACAAACGCATGCCAGTAGATCTCCGAGCAGGTTATGTCATTATGTCACACATAATGAAAAGATGTAAACTTGCTGCCTGAACAATAACAACTCAACAGCCCAGTTCTTGGCGGCTTGTAAAAACTGCAGTAAAAACACAGATGTTTTCCTTCATCACCTCCCTGAAGTCCTCCATCAATTCTGAAAATACGATTACATCATATATTCATATAATGACAAAGTGAATGATCTTGTAATGCTAAATTTGTGGTCGACATAAGTATATATAAGTACATATAAGTATATATAAGTGCACCCCTCACAAATCTAGCTTTTAAATTAGCTTTTTAAATATTGTAGGAAGCTACAATATTATATTTGTGCATATACATTAGATCTAATGTACTAAAGCCAAATCTGGAGCTTATCTAACAAAAAACTTATGATAACGGTCCAAAAACTAGTATAGCCAAATTTATATGTCATAAAAAATATTGAATACAAATTTAAAAAAGAAAAAAAATCAAGAGAATCAAAATAATTGAAAAAATTTAGTTGTAATTTTGTGGGTTGTATTTTTTTATTTTATATTTTGCTTGAATTTAATTGTATTATCTTTCAATTTGTAAATATGTTTCGTGCCTAAAATAAAATTTTAATAAATATATCTGTTTTTGTTTAAATGCACCAAAATACATTGCCTATATTCACAGAGAAATGGATAAAATATTCATTTTCAAAATGCAGTGTACTCAATTACGCTGAGCACTGTATATATACATACAACAGTTCTGTTTGGTTTTCGAATCTGATTGGCTGATAGCCGTTCGATATTCCTTTAATAATAGCACTTGTACAGCCTCCTCACCCTTGTATATTACTACGCCCACATAGAGTGGCAGCAGATGAATAAACTCACTACAGTTTGATAAATATTGCAGATGTATATATATTATTCATTCATTCATTTTCTTTTCGACTTAGTCTTTTTATTAATCTGGGGTCGCCACAGTGGAATGAACCGGCAACTTATCCAGCATATGTTTTACGCAGCAGATGCCCTTCCAGCTGCAACCCATCACTGGGAAACATCCATACACACACATACACTATGGACAATTTAGCTTACCCAATTCACCTATACCGCATGTCTTTGGACTTGTGGGGGAAACCGGAGCACCTGGAGGAAACCCACGTGAACACGGGGCGAACACGCAAACTCCACACAGAAATGCCAACTAACCTAGCAGAGGCTCGAACTAGCGACCTTCTTGCTGTGAGGGGATGTGTGTGTATATATATATATATATTTTTTTTATTATTATTATTATTATTATTATTATTATTATTGTTTATTTTTTAGAGCGGCATTAATGCGTCCTGAAGTAAAGTGAAACAGCTGAAGTAGCTGAACAGTCCTGAAGTGAAACGGCTATAAATTCAGCAGATAAAGTCATTGTTTGTTGTATGCAGAGCCATAGACCCTTATCTATAAATAAAGTATAATTATGGAAACTGTGTTCATCCTAACTGAAAGCTACGTCGTGTTTGCTAGCCCTCGCGCATCACGCACCTGTCAGTCAGACAGCATGTCACCCTTAAGGGTTAAACAAATGACGCACAGCACTACTACGGTTACAGAAAAGCTTGCGCTGTTATAATTCACTTACCTTTTATACGTTTTGGGGGCGATTATAATCCGCTATTTAAAAAAAGCGTCAATGTTTTGAATGAGAAGCTGTAATGTAGCCGTGGCGGGATGAATTTTGGCGTGGCGCCCCGCCATGGTAGAATGAATGTAGCGGAAACCTTGTATGTGTATATATATATAATTGTATGTGTATATATATATATAATTATGGAAACTGTGTTCATCCTAACTGAAAGCTACGTCGTGTTTGCTAGCCTCGCGCATCACGCACCTGTCAGTCAGACAGCATGTCACCTTAAAGGGTTAAACAAATGACGCACAGCACTACTACGGTTACAGAAAAGCTTGCGCTGTTATAATTCACTTACCTTTTAATACGTTTTGGGGCGATTATAATCCGCTATTTAAAAAAAGCGTCAATGTTTTGAATGAGAAGCTGTAATGTAGCCGTGGCGGGATGAATTTTGGCGTGGCGCCCCGCCATGGTAGAATGAATGTAGCGGAAACCTTGTATGTGTATATATATATATATATATATATATATATATATATATAGTATATATATATATATATATATATATATATATATATATATATATATATATATAAATATATATATATATATATAAATATATATATATATATATATATATATATAAATATATATATATATATATATATATATATATATATATATATATATATATATATATATATATATATATATATATATATATACAAGTTTTATATATAGTTTTCTTTTTTTAACTTTTATACCCCACAGAACATAAAATTCACAATACACAATCAACATTCAGGAAAATAATGTAAACAAATTCTAATAAAAATGACAACAAAACAAAACTTATAACACGAATATTAAATATAAAATAATGCAACAGACAACCAAAATGACAACGGACAATAAAATTGTTTAAAATATATATTCAAAAAGGCGGCAACACCAAAGCTCCAAAAATGCCAATTTATGAAATTAAAAAGGCTGATACAAGGCGTGTAACATTTCAAGCACACGGCTCTTCATCAGACAGTGTTCATCACAATAAGTTGCTCCTTTTTGAATACATATTGTGCACTTTTTGCTGTTTGGCTGAGCACCCAGTTAAAGTGATGTGCGTGCTGTTGTACATTTTTTTTCACAATAAAATAGTGTGACATTGTCAAAAATATAAAAACTAAATCTGTGATTATTAGTGGTGATGACCCCTAAGTAGAATTCCATTGGGGTTGTTAAAAACTGAGAAAACCTTTTGTTTTTAACTAATATGCCCAATTTGACACAACCATGTTTACTTTTTAAATAAAGATTGACAGGTTCTCTGTGATAGCTGATATACTTCTTATATTTCTTTCTCTTATTAATATTTCAATTTTTATATTAGTAATGGTACTAGTTTTCCAAACATTTCCACAATTTTTTCATTGTTAAATACAATATGTTAATTGATTAAATATTTAAGTGTAACATTTTAAAAAGTATGTGTTGCACACTATGAAATGCTTTTTCTGTGCTCATTGTGACTGTATTATCTTTGTATTGATGTATCTTTCATAGTAGTACAGGATTTGACTGAATTTATGAAGTGAGATCTTGAGGCCTGAGGGAAAACTGGCCGAGTGTCAGCTGTCAGTCATCACGAGCTGCCGTATGGAGGAGCGCCCTGTCGGTCATGGTGACTTTGATGTGATGAGAGATGGAGGCGCTCAATTAAAAGCCTATCAGTGTGTAAGTAAATCAACACCTATCAGCCTTGTCACTTCAAACAAACGTTTATTATACTGCTCCGCCCACCTCATTAATCTCGCACTGTTCGCCTGTCAAGACGAGGTCACAGCCGAGGAACGAATAAGACAGACTGGATAAGGAAATGGATCTCAAAACATTTGGTCTAACTTGAAATACTTCACTGCAAGATCACTCGAGAGATCAGGATATTATGATTATGCTTTTTTTTGCAAGCCTTTTAAGCTGTAGTCGTGATTGTATTTATAGCTGTAGTTTTAAAATCACTACTGTGTAATGGGCTTTAATTAAAAAGTAAAAGAGAACGAGTTGCTCTTTGTCATTTTCTATCCAGTTCTTAGTTGTAGCCCAACTTTTTTATTAAATTAAATGGTCTAATAAAACAAGGAAGCTATCAGGGCAAGGAAAAACACTGTTTTACTACATAAGTTCATAAAGTCATACGCAAGGCATTTGTTCTCAGGGCATGTGCATACACATTTCAGATGCTATGTTAAGGGCAGTGAAATACTTCCTTAGCTTGCTTGTGCAGAATCGCATTCGTTAAAACCGTTTCCCCTACTCTTTCATTGTCTTTTTGTATGACTGTAAATCACAATAGTAAAAAGCCAAATCAGCATCAAATAATGTTGTGTTCACCGCTGTCCTTTCTGATTTCTTTTGCCATTTAGTTTGGACACGATCCCCCCGGTTTACCGTGATTCATTTGATTTTGTTTTTCAGCAGAGAGCAAACTCAGATTCAATCGCATTTTACTTTTCTGGTCCTGTCTGGATTTGTCTCCCGTGCCCAATGACCTGGCCAAGTTTGAGCCTTATAAAAGGTTATTAGTTGCCAAGAGAGAGAGAGCACAAGCTTCTTCCACAAAGCCTGCCAGAAGGTTACACTGCCTGCGTGCTATAAATTACCCTCGACAGGCCGCTAGAACTGCGGAGCTGGAGGAGAGGAAGAGGGGAGGGAAGAGGGTGAAGAAGTGGGTGCAGTTTTCTTTTCGGTCCCCACTTGATGAATGAGCCTCAGAACAAGGCAGAGAATACATCATATCACCTTTAATAGGTACACATTTCCACCGCCATAACTCAGCGTTTAAAAATAGAGAAAAGCGATGAAATACGGTGCCGTATATTCCGGCCGTGACACTTTTACGAGTCCTCCCTGCAGTATAAAGGCATTGATTGCTATTTCAAAGTGCCGTGTCAGGCCCAATACTGAGTACAACCAGCTGCTACGCAGAGAGAGCGAGAGGTGGAGAAAGAGAGGGAGAATGAGTTACGACTGCTGAGATTTGGGTGATCTTTTCAGAGAGTCATCCGTAGCTGTAAATTTACAGTGTTTGTGCTC
This sequence comes from Danio kyathit, assembly GCA_903798195.1. Lineage (NCBI taxonomy): Eukaryota > Metazoa > Chordata > Actinopteri > Cypriniformes > Danionidae > Danio > Danio kyathit. The sequence goes on from LR812523.1 coordinate 30,012,747, forward strand.
TGTGTTATTGAAACCAAACCCAGAGCTGCCTGTCAGTCATCCATTCTCGGAGCTGCTGGAGAGCATTCCTCTCCTGACAGAAACAGTCCCTCAGCGAAAGGTGAAAGAGAGCACAAATTACACATGAAACGACAAAAGGCTGGCGCTCGTGCTCTCTCTGTCTTCGTTTATGTCTCCCCCCCCTCGCCTTTTCTCTTTTTTTCTGTCTTCACACTTGCCTGTCTGAGGACTTGGAGCACATGTGTCAGAATTAAATGCTTGAGATTTTACCCTGTGTGCTTGCACTCTAATTTTTAAGACAGTCAAAGTGTATGCTGCTGAGAGTGTGGTATTAAAATGAACGTGCAAATATGTGCTGAATTTATTTCTCTCAATAAAATAACATTTGTGAGAAAATGGAACAAAGCATCTGATAATATAGAATTAGTCTTTTCGCACCAAGTACTGCAATAAGCACTGCAAAACATGAAAAAAACTCTTAGAAATACACTTCAGTTTCTACTTTAATACATTGTTTATATTTTCACTTTGATGGACTCAGTAGAAAAGATGAGCATGTTGAAGAAGACAGAGCCTCAGAGATCCCAATAGAACTTTTCTGAAAAGTTTGCTAAGCTTTTCAAATACCAGAAATGAACTCAGAAAAATCTTTATTCTTACCAGCTTTTGTTTAAAATTACATGACAGCATTTTTTTTTCAATTTTACTTTAATGTACACTACCGGTCAAAAGTTTGGGGTCAGTATGATTTTTAAATGTTTTAAAATGAGCTTATTCTGCTCACCAAGGCTGCATTTAAGTAATCATACAAATTGTAAAATTGTGAAATGTTCATTCATTCATTGATTTATTCATTTTCGGCTTAGTCCCTTTATTAATGGGTCACCACAGCAGAATCACACGATCCTTCAGAAATCACTCTAATATTAATTATTATTATTATTGTTGTTGTTGTTGTTGTTGTTGTTGTTGTTGTTGTTGTTGTTATTATTAATGGTATTAGTAATAAAAGCAATAATGACTGGAGAAATAGTTTCATTTGAAACTACATACAATAAGTTATTTAAAATGTGAGTAAATATTCAACAATTTAATCATTTTTTTTACATTTAATAAATGCCGCCTTGATGAACAGAATAATTTGAAAAAAAAGAAAAAAAAAGAAGATAAAACTGACCCCAAACTTTTGACCGGTAGTGTATATTGGGGCCTTACAGGGGTAGTTTATTTAAAAATAAAAATTGTCATCCTCATGCCATTCCAAACCTGACTTTGTGATGTTTTGTGTTTTGACAGTGTCTTTTTTTAATTAATGTTAATGGGATCAAGTGTTGTTTTTTTATCCAAAACTCATAAAAACTTTAACTATTTAGTTTCAAAGACGAAACTAACATTCTTAAACCTACTTTTGTGCCTCATGGACTATTACAGAGCAATTTTTTTATTAGTACAGTAAAAGTGATTGTAGTAGACATGAAATGATTAATCTGTGTCACATGATTGTGGTGGAGGGTCACAGGGTTACGTAGAGGGTTTATATTGGTCACCTGTTCATTCACAGGCAGAGAGAGAGAGAGGGGGGGGGGGGGGGTGTTGGGGGGGGAACGGGGGTATTCTTTGTTGACCAAAATCAAATCAGATCTATACTGTCATAAAATTAAGGTACGTTTTTAAGTGGGAAAATAAATGAGAGAAGACATTGCATGGAAAAACTTCTTGCCTATATATTTGTATTTGATGTTTGCGTTACAAATCATGTCTCAGGTTTAGCCTCTCAACTGTTACTCCACCTAGCCACTACAGTGATGATAAGGTGTGCAATCACTGACTCTTCCAGTAAGCACAATGGAATATCATTAAGTTCCTAAATTCAGCAACTTATAAATTAATTAATGCTTTAAAAGTTTCTTTGTGTTGTGTTCAAAATACACTTTTTATCAATACATTCTCAAGCAATCAAACCCATGCTGTTGTTGTTACTAGTGCGCTACTGTCAGCTGCAGGAATGCTGGTTGAAATGTTTTAACCAGATGCTGGTAGCCATTTTGTTCCATTCACCTCAATGGGCTCCCTTCCTCTCTATATTTTACATCTTGTAAAAGGCATTTGACCTATGCGTATGCTTACGAAAACTTGAGGTTTACAATATATGACCCCTCTTCCTTCCACAAACATAGCTAAAGCTATCATTTGCGTCCATTAACATTTGTTAAACACGAAGAACACGAGGGTCTTAACTGGTTCATATTAAAGCAGTGATGAGAAAGACAGGATGCCCGTAATGTTATTCAGCAGTCTCCCTGCCCTTGCTTTTTTTATTACCTATGATATTTATACACTGTTTTAACCTCTGACTCTTTCCAATGTGCTCTGTAGTCTGTTCGAGCCTGTCAGATGCATGTAGGGTGAATGTCTTCTGTTTCCAGACCTTCTCCCCACAGTCTATTAAAATCTGCTCTGGACTTCTGCCATAGGCACATCATTTATCTCAGCGCTGGCCAAGAAGAATTATTGTTGTGTAAATCTCAAAGCCTTTTAGGAGATCAAAGTTCCAAAATATAAATCACATTTCTCTGTAGATCTAAAACGCACACATGCTCTCGCACACATCAGCGGGGGGAAGACGCACATACGCGTTCCCCTCATGTGTGGATACGAAGGAGGTTCTCCACCCAAATCTCTTCCCACAGGGTAGAGCGAAGACGGCCTATCCTCCCGCTTATCTCCTCTTCTTCCCTCTGTTCCACTCCTCCACCAATTCCCTCTTTTCTTTTCTCTACCGAGGATGTACTTAATCCTTTTCTCTTTGTTAACTTTTGCTTTTCTTGAAACCTCTATCCATATTTTCACCTACATCTACACCCCCATCCTTCTTCAGTTCACAGGAAATATATTTTAACCTGATTTAAATCACAATGGAATATGATTGATTTGGGTTCACATTTTGTTTTTGTAGACTAGCTCTCACTTGGTGGAAGCAGGGAAGTTTAAAGGATAGTTCAATGTAATCTCACAGCAATTCGTAACTTTTTGATTTAGTGGCTGATTTGTATGATTAGCTAATCTGATGTCATTCAAACATTTTAGTACAATTTGCTCATCCCCCAATTAGGGGTAGTTTTGGGGCAGGCCTTCCATTAAACATCATACAATTTCTTTGCATACTGAAGTCTAAAATTTTTGTATGCGTTTTTTTTGTATTCATATGTGAAAAATTTGTCACGTAAACAAACCTTGCACACTGAGTCCGATGCGTATTAATTAATCCATTACGAAAAAACGCAAAACATTTCAGAGTCAGTTTAAGCAGTGATGCTTTGTAGTTTGTAGAGGAGCTCTTCTCCAAAGTAGAAAAAGGAATAGGCTACATATTGTGTTCATCTAATACTGCATAAAGGGAAAGGAGAGTTCAACTCATTATCAAAGAACTGCGCTGGATTATCCCAAAATGCAAAGTTTATTTCAGTCTATTATATGTCTATTATAACGTTTATAAGCAGTATGTCAAATGTATGGACACACACACACACACACACACACACACACACACACACACACACACACACACACACACACACACACACACACACACACACACACACACACACACACACACACACACACACACCAAACAGCACAGCAGCAGGGCAGAGGTGCGCAAGTCACTGAATCCAGCATATAGGGGTTCTCAACTGTCCGCTACATTTAGTTTTTATTTTATGCCTGTTTTATTTTATGTTTGTTTCAAAGTCATCTGTGGCTCAAGCAATGGCATTCTGTATTTTGCTTTTTGCTTGTACAATGGTTCTAAACTATCAAAACACCTCAATTGAAATGTCAAAACACCTTTTTCAGATGCAAAAAGCAGAAGAAATCGAACCCAGCTCGATTTATTATTTATTTTATGACAGACAAAAGTTTTTTGATTTACACAACGCAAGGTTGAATTTGTTTTTTAACGTGCCAAATTTACGGATGAAAATTTCGGGTTCAGTGTGCAATAATATTAAAGCTGATTTATATTTCTGCATCAAGCGCATCTGCATGGTCAGGTTTAGCCTTTGCCGTGGCTGATGCTGACGTGCACCTCTGAAAAAATGTAACTACGTGACGCAACGACACATAGCGCAAGCTCTGTGATTGCTCGGCTTGGTAGCTGTGACGAGTGTGGTGGTGCTGAGAGCCTTGAGCCCGATTGAGTGAGTATTTACAAGTGTCGAGTCCCGTAAAGGAGCTCCAGATGGAAACTTTAGTTTTGTGTTTACCTTATCATTAAAGTTGTTGCACATCCGCCAGTTCCCGCCGCTGAATGAGGCCCCGTTTACACTAATGCGTTTTCGTTTTAAAACGGATAAGTTTTGCTACGGTTACGCCATCCGTCCACACTACGCCGGAGTTTTCGAGCCCCGAAAACGGAGCGTTTTGAAAACGGTGAAGAGCCCGTTTTAATACTGAAACGCTGCTGCTCCGTCTCTGTGTGGATGGGGGAAAACGGAGACATCTGAAAACGGAGGCGTGGCTGCTGAGATTCGCTACCTGATTGGGGCTTTTGGGTCGCTGCGTATCCTTCCCTTATTTGTCAAGCCCCTATCACATGACTATAACACTACCGGAAGACGGCAGACCAGCCTTCACTGTAAACAACAACATGGACACAGAAATGGGAGCGTTGTTTCCACTATTGTCCGTTTCAGGCGCCATTGTGCAGTTAAACTCTGCCTTTTTTACTACAGCAGCTGCATATATTCGCAAGAGGCAAGCTATTGTTCGAGCACTCGCCAATCGCTCGCGTTCATCATTCAACCAGCGTTTGTTGACTAACAATCACCAAATGCCGAGCGAGACACATGCTTCCTGTTTATACTTGAACTCGCATGCCCAGAGTGCGCGAATGGTCACGTGTTATACGTTTTTGGTGGAGTGGTGTGGACGGAGATATGTTTAGAAACGCTAGATGAAACGCTAGTGTGGACGCGGATCGTTTTTGATAAAAAACGCCGTTTTAAAACGAAAACGCATTAGTGTAAACGGGGCCTGAGTTTGAGCTACTTGTACATTAAGGTAGTGTTCAGAAAAAACAAAACACCCATGAAGAAACTCGATACAGAGGGACATAACATAACCTACTGCTAGCTAGCGTTTTGGAAGTGTTATTGCAGAGCAACACAAACAGCACGTTGAAGTAAAGGCCATTTTGAGGGATGTAAACATAAACAATGGTCCCAACGTATTTCCTGTTTTACATTTTTAATTTCTATAGCTTCCAAGAATCCAAAAAGAGCCACATATTGATAAATAATGTCATGATAGCTGTTTTAAAATTAGGTTATGGTTGAATTTCCTCTTGTTACAGTTATGAAATAGTTTGATAACAAACAGGAAATGTTCATGGGCCAATGACATGACCACATTGAAATGGTCTATAAATGAATGGCTGTGCGCAAGGCAGGTGTGGTGGGTCATGGCGATCACTCGACGCAGAAGTATAAACCAGCCTTTAAAAGTGTGAATTTGTAGCCCCCTAAAATATATTATTTGGTGGTTAACATAGAAGTTTGGACATCTGTTTAAGTTAATGCTTATTTTTGTGTGAACTGCCCCTTTTTATCTGCTTCTGTTATATGTACTACAAAAGGAATGTTGTCTGGTAGATCTTTTAGCATTGTGTCACTATGATAAGTTGATGTCCCATCCAGGTGTAATGCCATCATAAATCTATTCTGATTCATCTTAGATATATGGCTGCTATCTGAAAAGCAAATATGTTACTCATACAATTTTTTTGCCCTACTCATTGCTCATCTTCTGTGGTAGGATGTTTATTTTTAGTTTTTTTTGGGGGGGTGGCATGTTAAAATGAACTCATTTCAGTGACAGGGCCTACAGTATATGGGGCCATTATTTTGAAATCTCTCATCTCTGTGATGAGTGTGTATGTGTGGCAGCTTTTTGATATGTGTTGATCTCTGTCTGCAAGCAGATTCTATCTCCAAACATGCCTCGCATGTGGGAAGACTAAATGAAAAAAAAAGGGGGTTTGCCATTAAACTGCCAGGGATTATATACTGTGTGCTCTGTGATGTGCCAGCAAAACAGATTTGGTGGCATTGATTTGACAGAGAAAAGAGTGACAGAGAGAAGAGAGGGATTGGGGTGAGTGAGGGGTGGAGGGTTGATGGAAGGAGCATTTTTTTGTCCTTTTTTGAGTTTCCTTTTTATATATATCCTCTCAGACACTTTGTCATTGTGTACTGCACGCTTAGAAGTAAGAAAGTAAATATCCTGGATTGACTGCGGCTGTCAGGACGGGTAATTTGCTGCATGTGTGGATTTAGTGAGATTTAAGTTACGTCTGTCTGGAGAAGTTCTTTGAGTGAATGCTTTAGATCAGAACGGATGATAGGAGGAGCCTGTGGAAGACAAGATAATGTCTGTGAGGAAGGACAGATCATATCCATGCACAGAAACTGGCAGCTGGCACCAGTAGAAACTTTTCCAGTGAATAAAACCTCATCGTGTGTTTCTCGTCCAAGCGAGTGCAACTTGGAGCCACTCTCGATAATGTGGATCGGATTATATGCGTTCTCTGGAAATATGCCATTCATATGGGGTTTATGATATTTTGACGACATAGAGCATTCAATGTATATTAAAAAAAAAGCTAGAGGTGATGAATGACAACTAAAGAAACCTTCTCGTAAGAGCTGACTCAAAGCCAAATGCGATGACCGCAGCTTACTAGGTGGTATAGAATTTTACAGAGCCATAACAGCTTCATATCCGTTTCCTCACAGAGGTGGGATGTTATGTGTGAAGCAACCTTGAGTAACACCATCCTCCCCTTTAATGTTCTCTTGAAGCCAACTGTAGCATTGTGACAAAGTTTACACCTCATTGACAGGCTAATATCCTCATCCCGACACAGTGGGTGGTCGTCTATGGGCGTTTTAAAGGGAGCTGCTAAATGGGACGCCTTGGCTCATCAAAGTCAGCACACACATTTATAAAGCTGTGAATCCCAGCACTTGAGACCTTTGAAGAGAAGGTGTGGGTTTATAGCGGACAGCTGTTTCTCTAAAGAGAAGGAGCTGGGCACTGCAGGGAGGTGAGCTATGCGCTGTTTGTGGGGTCACGTGTTGGCTGGTTGACGTTGACGTGTTGGACTAATGTGCGAACTCATGGGGTAGAGGGCTATGGCAGCTGATGCCATGGATGGCGTGAGTCAATGTGGGTTTTTCAATACTGTATGCGAATGGGCTCAGGAGAATGAGAGCTACAAAATGGAATATATCTGTCAAGGGGGCTTTGAATGTAAATCACAACCTGCAGAAGGTCATGTGCGTTGTGACCGTACTTGAGGTCATCTGGACTCCAGAAGATCAAAGGATCTGTAATATCTGGAAAAAATGAAACTTATGCCAGCAATAAAAATTGTTCACTGAGGCTTTATTGTGACATCACATTGGCTTCACTCTTAAAAATAAAACTTCCAAAGATAGATGCCATAGAACATGTTTCACTGAACATTTCTCAAAAGAAACATTTGTTTCTTAGCGTAAAGAACATTTTTAGACATCTACAGAACATCTCAATTGTATTTTTTTGGCTTTTTTTAAAAACCACAACATACCCAACACATTCAAACATAATCATTAAAGGGACATTTAACAGTAATTCTTTCCTAAAAAAAAATTGTACACATAATTTAATGTAAATATATACATTTTCTAAATATTTACTCTTACAATAAGAACATACAATATTTAACAATGTAATAAATGATTTACCTAAATGATTTACATTTGCTAAATGCCAGAATAATGAGAGATTTTTTTGTGAGAATTTTTTAATACATTTCTAGACAGTCAAAAGTTTACAAACATTTCCTTGGTATTTTTTTAGCTTTACTTTTAAACTGTATAACTTTGGTCAAATGTTTTGGGTACCCTTCCACAAGCTTCTCACAATAGTTTGAAGGAATTTTAGTCAGATTAGTCTTGCCCGCACAAGCTTTTTCAACTCTGCCCACAAATTTTCTATAGGATTGAGAACAGGGCTTTGTGATGGACACTCCAAAACATTCACTCTGTTGTCCTTAAAGCACATTTTAACTAATTTGACAGTATGCTTAGGGTCCTGGTCTGTTTGGAAGATGCATTTGTGGCCAAGTTTTAATTTCCTGGCTGATGTCTTGAGATTTTGCTTCAGTATTTCTACATAATGTTCTTTCTTCACGATGCCATCTATGCTGTGAAGTGGACCAGTCCATCCTGCAGCAAAACAGCCCCACAATATAATGCTGCCGCCCCATACTTCACAGTTGGGATGGTGTTCCTAGGCTTGTAAGCTTTCCCCTTTGTCCTTCAAATGTAACACTGGTCATTATGGCTAAACAGTTCAATCTTAGTTCACAGACCACAGGACATGTCTCCAAAAATTATTCTTTTTCCCAGTGTGATTTTGCTAATTGTAATCTGGCTTTTTTGTTGATTCTGGCTTGTTGATTTTCCCATGTTGTCACACAAGGAAGCAGTGTGTTTGAGGTTTTCCTTAAATACTATTCTACAGTTAATTAACTCAAATGTTGTCAATTAGCCAATCAGAAACGTCCAAAACCTTGACACCATCATCTGAGCATTTTCAAAGGCATAATAATCTTATTGTATGTAAACTTGACTTTCAAGAAAATTTATAACAATTTCTCAAAAAAATGTCTCATTATTCTGCTATTAAGCATAACAGAAACAAATTTGATAATCCTAACTTACCTAAAAGAGAAAAAGTTTAGTCACATTAACATCTGACTTTTATTAAATTGTTATGTGCCTTTTTATACAGTGTATGTAAACTTCTGGTTTCAACTGTGTGTATACCGTTGAAGTCAGAATTATTAGCCCTCCTGAATTATTAGATTTTCCCTAATTTCTATTCAATGGAGAGAAGATTTTTTTTCAACACATTTCTAAACATAATAGTTTTAATAACTCATTTCTAATAATATTTTACTAGATATTTTTAAGACACAAGCATTCAGCTTAAAGTGCAGTTTAAAGGCTTAACTAGATTAATTAGGTTAACTTGGCAAGTTAGGGCAATGATGGCCCATTTCCACTTAGCGGTAAGGTACGGTTCGGTACACTTTTATGGCCGTTTCCACTGCCAAAGTACATGTAATAACGAGCCATGGCCGACCCGAGCTTAAACAAACCTTGTCGTCGTCTTGATGAACAGCCACAAAGCCAAGAAAAAGAGCAGAATCTACCCTGTAGTTGTTTACAAGAAGTTGTTTGAAAAGTGTGAAGTGCTCTGAATCAGTCTCAGGCACGGTTCACTTGGCCGGCTCTGGCCCGGTTGGAAGAGGTGTGCCAGAGCGCGGTTCACTTGGGCTTTGGTGTGGTACGCTTGTGTTGTAAGTGCAAAACGCGCCTGAGCCCGAAACTGAAAGAGAGACATGACATTTAAGGGACTATTTGATATGGATTAATTAATCATTCGTACTGTTCAATGAACGCAAACGGTCGTAGTTTATTGAAGACTCAAACCCCTCACTGCACGACAGCTGCACCTTCAGCAAACCTCCTAATTCCTGCAGCACGAGGACTTTATGGTTGTTTATGACCGTCAAAAGTGGCTGATCTGTTCGGCGAAATATTTGACTGCGTGTCACCGCATATCAAACGACGTAAACGATATAACTAAAGAAATCTCCACTGTGCTGAGCGAAAGCGCTTACTGAACAGCACATCATCGATGATGTAAGCGTGCCCAGGCCTGAATGTCATGTGAGTGAGACAGGAGGGGGGACAAGCGTGCTTTGGCCTGGTTCAAGGCAACTGTACATAGTGTGAGTACGCCCTAAAGCGCGAGCGGTTTCACTTTCTCAAGAGAGCTTTCTCAACAGAACTTCTTGAGTTCATGATAATAACGTGCGCGTGATTATTGAAGTGCTTCTAACATTCAATCTTTTCAGAAACGGACAAACGCGAGAGTGAAGCATGAAAAAACAAAGGATCAAATGATTCTTTCAGCAACCTAAAACATGAACAAACTATCTGCAATTATAATCAAATCATGTTCATAGAAAGGTTAGTAATGACCACTAATACACAAGTATTTGTGTGTATAAAGCATCTGTTTTGTGAGAAGTGCTTCTCATATAATATGTAAACGACCCATACAGCTTTACTTTGACATTTCCTCGAGCGAGAATGACGTTGACTGAAACTTTCTGTTATACACCACACACCATTGGTACCCTTTTGGCAGTGGAAACCCAAGCCTGATAAAGGTGACCCGTACCGTACCATACCACTCAGTGGAAACGGGCCATTAGGCAAATTATTGTATAATCATGGTTCATTCTGTAGACAGTCTGAAAAAATATTGCTTAAGAGGCTAATAATATTGACCTTAAAATGGGTTTTTACAAAAATTAAAATGCCTTTTTCCAGAAGAAAAAATATTATAGCAAATACTGTGAAAAATCAATGCTCTGTTAAACATTATTTGAGAATTCATTTTCATTTCGGCTTAGTCCCTTTATTAATCCAGGGTCGCCACAGCAGAATGAACCGCCAACTTATCCAGCACATGTTTTACGCAGCAGATGCCCTTCCAGCTGCAACCCATCTCTGGGAGACATCCATACACACTCATTCACACTCATACACTACGGACAATTTAGCCTACCCAATTCACCTGTACCCCATGTCTTTGGACTGTGGGGGAAACCGGAGCACCCGGAGGAAACCCACGCAAACACAGGGAGAACATGTAAACTCCACACAGAAATGCCAACTGACCCAGCTGAGGCTCGAAACCAGCAACTTTCTTGCTGTGAGGCGACAGCACTACCTACTGCGCCACTGCATCGCCTGGGAAATGTTTGAAAAAGAAAAAAAAATGTACAGGGGGGTGAATCATTTTGACTTCAACTGTGTATATATATATATATATATATATATATATATATATATATATATATATATATATATATATATATATATATATATATATATATATATATATATATAGTATTTTATTATTTTTTATTTATTTATTTTTTTTAAATTATTATTATTATTTTTTTTATTACATTAAATAACCAAACCTGCATATATCTCACATGAACACCACATGTGCTAACACTAGGACAGACTTGTTGTCATAAAATATAGTTTTGTTGGAAAATCATTCTTTATTTTGCCTTACAGGGCAACACATGATGCTACAAGTGTGAAATATCACATTTGTCCCACTTAACACACTACACATGAGCAAAGAGATTCAATTCTCTCTCGCTCGCTTTTTCTTCCTTCCTCTTTTTATTTCCAAGGTGTCAACCATCAGATGTGAGTAGACGAGAACAAAAGACATGGAGGATGAAGTAAAGAAAGTTAATGTTCCCCCTGTCCAATCCTTACCCTAAGGGCACAAGTCTCCTCTATTCTCTCCGTCTTTTATTTATCGCTCCCTCTTCTCCTCTGACTGAAATGATACGCTCTCCTTTTTCTTTGCTCTCATTTCTCTCCAGTCTGAAATTCGCGTGTTTGAGCTGCTGGATTATGTCTCGTGTGTTTGTGTCTTTGGCGATGTGGTCGACAGAGGTCCTCAAGTTTCACGAGGCCCGCCGGTTTCCCTCGGGCGACAGCATGATGTCAGCGGCCGTGTCTTGAGCGCTTGTGTCAGAGACTGTCCATCATCCCGAGCCCATCAATGTGCCGTGGCAGGCATTCGTCACTTCGAGTTACCGTTGTTACTGTCGCCGCTCTGAGCACAAACACTGACACTCGGGTTTCGCCCCTGACTATCACCATGGCGATCCTCGAAAACACAATACACGTTATGCAACAGCAAAGAGAGATCAGATACGCAGCTTAGGTCTATTTGTTGATTGTCGTAGCGGTACACCAGATTTGCTTAGCATATGTGTGCAAAACTGTATGCGTGCATGTGTGTGTGTGTTGTTTGTGATTGACAGTCCTACTGAGGCAAGGCCAGGTGGCGTCCTGTTGTAAATTTGCTTCTACCTTTCTCTCCGCACTCGTCCCTCCCAGCTACAACCTGTCATGCTTGACAGCGCGCACAAAAGAGGAGAAGAGAGAGAGAGGCAGGGGAATGAGGATTAAAAAGAAAGAGAGATAAAAAAAAAACTTTAAAAGATGAAATTAAAGAAAAGAAGATGAGCTGACAGCAGCTTGTGAGAAGGTATTGTCTGATGGGGAAATGTATCTGTGAAAGGGAGGCTTTGATCACTAGAGGACACAAGAAGGGGGAGAGCTTGTAAAGCGGCACTCTTCTGATGGCTGAGAGACTGCAGGAAAATAACTAGACCTGCAATTACAGGAGGGGGAAACAACACTAGCGCTAATGACACTACAAAATGGATGCGGGGAGGGTCAGTGACAGGAGGATCTCTTGTTTGGGTTTCTGATGCTCTTTGTACTGGCTCTTTATTGTAGACGGCCTCGTAAAAGTTGTGTGTAGGAAACAGACAACAGATTTAACCTGTTTACCCTACTGTTCAAAAGCCTGAGGTCAGTTTAATAAGGGAGGAATACTTTTATTCATTCTATTGATGGCAGTGACAATAAAGAGATTAAACATCTCTGATATACTTGAAACTAAATATGGGATTTGTAATGTGCCTGTAATTTTAAACTAATTTTGTTCTAGCGTTAATTTTAGTTGGAATTTAGAAGTTTTCTAGCAGCGCTCTCTTTAGCTGATAAACACCTTTAAACAATCATTGGTTCTAGAGCATTGTATCTGGTGTAGCTGTTCACTTTTAATCCACTAGTTGCTTTGCAATAACCAGCAGGGTAATTGCAGGGTCTTAAAAAGTTGTAAAATGTCTTAAATCTTACAAAAACTTTAGGCCAGGCATCACCGTGATGCAGTGAGTAGCACGATCACCTCACAGCAAGAAGGTCGCTGGTTTGAGCCCCGGGTGGGTCAGTTGGCATTTCTGTATGGAGTTTGCATGTTCTCCCTGTGTTCACGTGGGTTTCCTACGGGTGCTCCGGTTTCACCCACAGTCCAAAGACATGCGGTATAGGTGAATTGGGTAAGCTAAATTGTCCGTAGTGTATGAGTGTGAATGAGAGTGTATGGGTGTTTCCCAGTGATGGATTGCAGCTGGAAGGGCATCCGCTGCGTAAAACATATGCTGGATAAGTTGGCGGTTCATTTCGCTGTGGCGACCCCTGATTAATAAAGGGACTAAGCCGAAAAGAAAATGAATGAATGAATTAATTAATTTTAGACCTTAAAAAGTCTTAAATTCACTGAAATTTTGTCCTGTAGGTTCCAGGAAATAATTTTAAACGGGTCTTAATTTTTCCTTGTTTATGTAAAGCTACCCAATCTATCCAATAAACATCCAATCACAAACAGGTCATCTCAATAACTTTTAGCAAATCTACATTTATAACAAATATAATAGTCTGTTGTCCATACATTTAGTCTTTAAATAGTTTTTTTTAAGTTATGTTGAAAAATATTTATGTATACAAGTAGGTACTGCTTGTTTTGACACATTATTTAAAATATGTGAATAAGAAATAGCTAATTAGAATTTGTTTTATGATGGGGCAAGTACGTTTTTTTTTTGCTGGGCCATTAAAAAAATCCTTAGCATTTAGCCATAATAAAGTCTGAAATTTAATTCTTCATGGTCTTAAAAAAGTCTTAAAGTCTTAAATTTGACTTGGTGAAACCTGCAGAAACCCTGAACATCAAAATTACTCTTTATGAAACCTATATTCACCTTATTCTTGAGGTACAAGCGGACGCAGCCATTGGAATCTTTTTGGCTTAAGACTTCCGGTCTCATTCACTTCCGTTGATTTTTAGACGTTAAAAACAGCTCGTTATGCTGCTTGATGTTGCAAACTGATATTTTCTTACTATATTATTCTATTTTTTTATGTATAGTCATGAACACACTTGTATGTAGAGCAAGTAGTTTGACCGTTTTCAGCTGTTTATTATTCCTAGTTATTTCTCTCATAGGAAACTGAATCGGAAGTTCTAAAACAATTGCAAAAGCGAGCGCACTTCCGCATTGAAGAATAAGGTCAATAACAGTGGTGCAAATTGATTTTTACTTTTTTATTGGCATTTATGGGTTACCCCAACATTGCTATGAGATGGTTTCTTGACTGCTGTTTTTCAGTACTAGACTTGTAGTTATTTGATTATTTGGTTATTGAGAGTAAAATGCATATATTTATATATTCACAATAACTCAGTCGGGAACACTGCTCTGGTATTTCTTTTTTTAACTTGTAAATGAATACTGAAAAAAAAAACTTTGCTTTGAGTTTATTATTTTCATACTTTGTAGTACAAACTGATGCTGCTCTTTTAAACTTGATCATCAAAGAATTGGGAAAATAGTTTTTCCAAAAATATTAAGCAGCACAACACTGTTCACAACACTGAAAAAAATCTGAAATGTTTGTCGAGCCTATTATAATGTGACGCCGAAGACTAACGGCTGCTCATGTTTAAGTTAAAGGAATACATTACATTATCAAATACACTTTCATGATTTTTTTTCCATTTGACTATGATGAAATAAGAGGGAACAAACTGACCTCAAACTTTGTTTGGTAATAGACATGGGACGATAACTGGTTTCAAGGTTTACAGCGGTTTGGAAAAGTCAAGGTTTTAAAACCACAAGATGCTCTGTTGTACTTTTCCAATTGTATATATGTTTTTTAAGTGTTTTTTACCAATATATTTTTTTTGTTTTTTAGGGCAACATTATTCATATCAACATCTTCTAATCAGCCCACAATTCAGGAAACATTTGAAAAACAAATCTCTTATAAACCAACAAGCCAGCATGCTATAGACCTGAACAGTGCAGTGGCTTTACTTTATATCCAAAGAAAAAAAGGATGTCTAAAGATGTCTTTTCAAGTTGTCTGTGTTTTTGAACCTTATGAAGACAGCAGAAGTCAATGATAGCCTGACATGTTTACTGTTTCAAAATATTTAAAATGTTTCTTAAATGAAATATATTGTGTTCAATGGGGAAAAAGTTGTTGTTTTTTTAACCCAGATGTTTAAAAAGAATATATTTTAGAGCAGTAATCACAATACTGTGATATCGTGATATTTTTATCCAAGGTTATCATACTGTCAGAATCATCTACCGGCCCATGCCTAATACGTATGTGACTAGATTAAGGATAAACAGGGAAACACTATAAAGAAAACTACCAAATTTCTAAGAATGCAATTACCTGTTGAATTGTTTTGAACTACAATGGAGTAAATTCAACGTCCTGTTCTTGCCATTCAAATTCCAATTTAACTTCCTACAGCATGTGGCCAATTCAATTCAAATGACATGTCATGAAAGGAAAGGAAGTTGGTTCTTAAATTTCGAATTTGACCAAACCCTGGTTTGAACCTGACCTATGGTGTTTTCAGTGCATTTCCTGCCATCCACTGAATGTCCTTGCCAATATAAATGGCAAAAGAGCATTAAAAAGTGAGAAAAAAAATCAAGCAGATAGAGAGACATTAGTGTGGCTGTTTCTGGGGGTGAAAGACAGTGCAGAGAAACCGCTGATGGGTGAGGTCCGAGATAATCAGCCTTCTTTAAGGATTTGAGGTGTGTGTGTGTGTGTGTGTGTGTGTGTGTGTGTGTGTGTGTGTTGAGCATTGCTCCGGTGCTCTTCTATAGCTCTGTGGCACTTTGATAAGCAGAGCAGCTCGCCGCTGGTGGGGGAACTCATGAGGGGGCCTGTCTGATGAGGACCTGCCGCTGTCTGCGTGGGGTCTCTGACTGGAACATGGCCTTTGATGTCTCTCTCTTTTCTTTTTCCCCCCTCTCTCTGTGTCTCTCATTCTTTCTTTTTCTTTAACCCCCTCTGGCTTAACACAAGAGCATTCAAGTGGCCAATGTTCCACTTCAGTGTACTTCTGTATTGACAAGTATCTGCTGAAGTGTGACCTGCCTCTCTGTTGTGTTAATTCAGGCTGAATTGCTTATGAGTTTGCCCTCTTTTTTTAATACCCCTTTTCCATTTTGGTGAACTCCTGCGGTTTTAGTCTTTTCACGGATGGTTTAAACAATTTGTGTTTGTGTCTAAAATCTAGGTGCATGTTTATGTTAGAACTTGGGTGTCAGAAATGTATATATGTGTTAGAATGTGGTTGGAAGTACAAGGGAGGGTAGAGGAAATGGAAAAAGAGTCAGGTTGAGGTTTGTGTGAGTGAGTGTGTGTGTGTCAGCTCTGATGGAGGTCAAACAGCACCTGTCAACAGTCTTGCTGCTTTAATGTGACATATTAATGTGACCTGCCAATGCCAATAAGTCACTACACATTGCACATGTGCGCATATTTATAAGCCTCCATAAATTCAAGTGGCTTGTGAAAAATTTAATCTCCTCTTCATGCCCAGAACTGCTGAGTTGCTTCATAAAGCTTTGAGCAAACATTTTTTCCCCCACCTGTTGTAAAATTGTTGTGCCATTTTTTTCCCACCTCACTTATAGTTAATATATACATTCACATATCTGTGCACAGTTTGTTCAGATATCTTCAAATGAGATATCTTTTTTTATAGAAGCTTCAGCTAAATCAGAAGAGAATGAAAACTTGCATGATGGTTAAGACCTTTAAAATAGACAGTTTTGTTTTAATTTTTGGTTTCACTTTTAAATTAAGTGGCCTTAACTAATATGTACTTGTACATTGAAATTATTAATTTTTACAATGTACTTATTGTGTAAATATGTGTTTTTCATTGTACTTATGCTTGATTAAATACTTGTATGTAAATAATTTCTGTAAATACATTTATGATTACACTGTTGAACCATCCCTTTCACCTTAATCCATCCATAAACTTACCCATACCACCTGACTTGTCCCTAACCTTACCCGTGTCTCACCATAGGTGTTCTGCAATACATTATGAGCACAGTAAGTACACTGTATTTATTTTTTGATGTATGTAGTAGATAAGGCCACCTAATAAAAAGTGGGACCGAGTTCTTTACAAGAATTTTCACTTGTAAAAAAACAAGTAAACAAATCACTTTTGTTAAAAAAAGTTTTGTCATTTGGACTCTAATATAAATGGAGTTCTATTACAGTTTTTTCAGTCGCAAACAAGCCTTTTTTCAAAACTCTAAACACAGTTAGCACAGCATCAGTCTTTTGTGGCTATATACTATTCACGCATTTCCTGCTGTTTTCACCCAATAAGCAGTCAGTGAACACATTTCCACAATGCTTACATTTTCTTAACAAGCTATACCTCCTAACGAATTGATGGATTGTTTTTGTAGTATTTATGTTAACACAAAACATCCCACAATAGCAAAAACAATATTCCAAACCTTAGATACAGTATACAAACCTCAGTTCAAAAACATCAGTATCAAGATATCAGTTCAAAAACAATATAAATATCAATATATATCTCAGCTGATAATAAATAAACAGTTAAATAATTGACACACAGCTAATTTATGTGGCGTTAACTGGGCCAACCCAGATTCCAATCTGGCTTAGACTTATTTATTTCTTTTACATTTACACTTATATATTAAAAGAAGGACTTTGAGGAGTGATGTTGATGAAAACATGTGGCTTAACCCTGATGATCACAGAGATTAGAAACAATCGTTTTGTAATTTTTTTAGTACCCCTGTTTCATCTGGGCTTTTTGCTGTTGTTTTTGTACAGAATGGTCTTGTGTGTTTCATGGATATTTTGTTCACTGTAAGCAATACTATAAAACTTTTTCTGTTCTATCAAACCGTGTTTCTACTGTACCTCCTGTAGTTAACAGTAAAGGAAAAAAACCTATTTTCTTTTTACTGGAATGCTTTTTAATGTAAACATTATGGATGTACAGTTCCCAACCAAGAAATTTAGTGTCAGTGGATTTGCATGCAAATACCTGTAAAACTGAAACATAAAAGTCTCTGCAGTTTTTGTAATGCCAACAATTTGAAATCTGGTGTACTTTAATTGACTGCATGTACCTTGTGAAGTGTTATTCTTTGAGAGAATAGTTTCACTTTGAGTCAGATTTGCAGTGTTTTGGTAAAGTTAGCATGTGTGCAGGGAAACATTTGCTCTATTTTGAAATGAAGAGTTGGTATATATTTAACAAAATGTATTTTTGAAAATAAAATGATCCATTTGGCCAATTGTGTTTTGTTGGTGTGATAATGTGTTAAAAGTTTAGAAAAAGTATCCGAAGTATGGGTAAGCGCCTGTTATATTAGTGACAAACATCTTTTTTTTATAAAATATTATTAACTATTTCTGCAAATCACCCAGTTTTTTAGAATTATTATTATTATTTGATAAATATGAATATGTACACCTACTGACAATCTAGAGCAGCATGAAACATTGCACAGCATCACAGCATCAGTTTCCTTGGATCTAGTTCATGTGTAATAACATGGTAATACATGGTAACATTCAAACTTATTTCACATTTGCTTATATAGTTGCACATATTTAAAAAAATATATATATATTTGGCAGCTCAAAATGTAAATGTCATATGCTGATTATGAAAACATTGGTTTAAGGATTCGGTTAAAGGATTTTTTTTACTAATTCATTCGTAATTTTTTAATAAACCTTACTAGTCAATGAATTGATTAATATGTTGTCTTAGTTATGTGCCCATGATAAAATATATCTTACAGTTTTAATCTTTTTATAGCTGAGAGCACAGTTTTTTTTTGTCTGGAAATGGGCTGACGTCTTCTATGCAGTAGTTTGATAACGCAGAACATGTTTAACACTCCATAAATTTTTGATCAACAGAAAAGGTAAAACGAGAAAAGGTAGGCACGTCAAGTCCATTTGCATGCTCCAGATAGAAAAGAATACATTTAATCTTTGTCTATGTAATTTCTTCTGCTCCCCTCAATCCTTCCTCCTGAAGTGAACAAGGTGGACGCAGTTTGACAGATCGACAGGGTTCAACCTCCTGACAGGGTTTCAGAATAGAAAGCTCAATGACTTCAGACATGCCCTCGAGTAGAGAGAGGTTACACAAACTGGCCCCTAACCACCAACACTAATCACAAACTTACAGTCCTCTGCCATAATCAATGTCACACATGTGCCTCACCGCTGTTATCTGCCCCACATCAAAACAGAAACATAAATAAAAGAAATGCCTGAACCCCATGAGGGAGAGGTTCAAATGAACTCTGACAGCTCGACACACAATATGGCATCCGTAATGTGATTACGGCAGTATGGCACTCGCTGCCTATACTCACAGCTCTCTGAGGGAAAGTCTGGACCGGCTACGGCAAACATATTACCACAAGAAAGCGGTGAAAGGGCTTTAGAGCCACCAGAGTTTACGTTTGGATGCTTCATGCTTTAGGAAGCCTGGGGATGATGCTTATGTTGAATCAAACCTCTGACTGTGTGATCACTAACACATGTGGAAAGAGCGGGAGAGGATGTGGTACGTAGATGAAGCTGATGTACATTATGAATCTTTCCAAGTAAAATGGACTGGACTGTTGCTTAAGAATACTTCTGATTAGGGCTGCCCGATATTGGAAAAATCTGATATTGCGATATTTTATTTTTCTGCGATATGTAAAGATGGTCTCTATTTTCTGGTGAGTTTAACAGTAATTAAGTACAAAAATGGAATCTTTTCTTCCTTTGCTTTGTCCTGTTTCTAGTCCAAATATCTAAAAATTCTTAGATCAAGTAAAAATATTGTTTTGTTTTCATCTTAGGAAGAAATTAATAACTTTTTTCCTTAAAATCTGCCAATGTGGTAAGTAAAATAGTGTTGTTTTCGCTTTGAAATGTAGATATTTGGACTCGAAACAAGACAAAAATTCTAAGTAAGAAAAACTTTTTTTGTTGCGCAAGTCGTATCATTTCTGTTCAAATAATTATATAAAATAAATCTTTGTTACACCTCCAAACATCATAATTTTTTGTGCTCAAATGTTCTAAACTCTCTTAAAATGCTCAGACACAGGCCTTAAAAACACATGCAAACTCTACAAATCACATGTGTTCTGTGGCTCCTGGTCAACTATATTTCAGACTTGCGATGTGCACATCAGCAATAGTCACAATGTTAAATCGATGCTGAAATGATACAGTGTGCAGCCCTACTTCTGGTTGTGAGATCAGGGAGGTAAAAATTAAGGGCAAACTCTGAATGAAAACTGCAATAAAAGCAATGAACTATGGCTGTCACACCTGTGTGTGTGTGTGTGTGTGTGTGTGAGAGAGAGAGAGAGAGAGAGAGAGAGAGAGAGAGAGAGAGAGTGGGAGAGAAGGGTGCATGACAGAAAAAAATGTCTCTTGCTGTTAAGTCCAGCAGGACATCCAATAAAAATTCTTCAAAAGTCCACAGCTGACACTGAAAAATAGCAAAAGTATAAAGTGGGGCAGGGTAAATAAAGAGAAGGGTTATTATATTTGGCAGGACAGAACTGCATTTTGAACTGAGCTGACTGTAAGGGAGGAGAGAAGGAAAGAATTGTACTGTGGTGTACTGTGGTACAGGCAAAGTATCAGTTGGTAATACCATTGTACTTTGATAGGAACATGGTTCTGAATGATTAACATATTTATGGTATATTTACTAATAATGGTTGATATACTATTATCATAACACTGATCAGTTTTAATATTCTGCCTTTATTGTGTAAAATCTGGGGCCATGTTAGTCTTTCCAACTGCATGCAGAATTTCAATAGTACCACACGTCATTGTTTAGGATGAAAACTGTGTAATGTAAAATGCTTTTCACTCTTTTTTTGTGTTTGTAATTATGATTAATGTCACAAGGTTATTATTGTGAATCCACCTGATCCCCAGCCTCTGGTGACCGATCCCCCCACCCACCTTCTTCCCTAAACCCAAGCGATAGTGTTTTAAAAAGCACCAATTAACCCGTCCACCCACTTCCCTCAACCCAACCGACAGTGTTTTGAAAAGCCATCCAGATAAAAAGTAAAGCCCTCGCCTTATTTTTACTACGTTTTCAGTTTTTACTACATTCTCACACTGTTATTTAATCATTTATTTTATTGTTTGGCTTTTGTTTTTGTCTTACCCGCTTTCTGGAACCATTCTTTACCAGACTCAAACCCAGTCGTCGTGGTCAACTCCTCTCTCCATCTCAAGTCTGCCGATGTACATGGCGAGCTAACTGGACAAACTGGTAACAGCGGGAAAGCCATCCATTTGGAGGGAAGCGGTCAGCTGCTAGCGCAAAAAGGAACAGCATCATACCGCCTCATAGCGTTCATTTTATAGACGAAATGCAGCCATACGTACTTCTGGCTACATAATTCGCGGTCTCCAGAAATGTATATAGGGCTACGTTTTCCGAATGAGCCTATGTTGCCAAAGTTTTTGTATTCAACAAAGAGATGGGTAGACTTCTTTAGGCTTGTAAAGACACATTTTGTATTTGGACAGTTCTACAGTGTGACCAATGATGACAAAGAAGCTGGATTACCTGTTTTCATGGTAACCAGAAACATTGTGAAGGGAATTCAGAAGAATTAGTATTTGAATGAAACTTGAAATGATCAAGCAGTTCAATAAAATTCAAATATAATGTAAGTTTTAAATACATCGCTGATTTGTACCTAAATTTGTTTGGAGTTTCTTTCTTCTGCTAAACTCAAAAGAAGATATTTTGAAGAATGTTTGAAACTGGTTGACATCAGTCATGTATTTTTTTCCTACTGTCGATGACAATGGCTACAGGTTTCCAGCATTCTTCACAATATCTTCTTTTGCATTCACCAGAAAACTCATAAATGTTTTGGACTACTTTAATTGTGGTGGGTGAACTATCCCTTTTACATTAGGTCGTTATTAAGTAGCAGTACTTTTCTGTTGTTAGTAATAAAAAGGCTAGACTTATGAAAGCAGCTGCACTATTGTCATGCATCTGAAAAATGTAGCAAAGCTAGTTTTTGGCCAACGTAGCCAACCAATGGATATCTTCTGTCCTCATTTCAAAAGTTTTGTGTGTGTGTGTGTGCTTTGAATGAATAGATATCACTGGTGTTAAAACGAGAGAGATGTTTGCATGGCAGCCTTTGAACTGCGAATATGTTTTAAAGCCCAAAAGAAGATATTGTTCTGCCAAACAGAGCAAATCCCTTAGTCTCCAGAAATTACAGTTATTCTTCAGCACTGTTTTAAAACGTGTCAACAGCTATGGAGATGGGCTGTATTTGCCAGCGGTCTAGCTTTGCTCAGTCCTCCTCCCCCATTTTTTACCCAATAACATGTTAAATTCTCCACTAGCCTGACCTGCCTCTCTCTCTCTCTCCTTCTCTCTGAACAGCCAAAGCTCACAAACCCAAAGTCCCTAATAAAAGAAAATGAATGCTATCCATCATTTTCCCTTTTCACTTCCAACCCTGTTAAACACGTGCTCACACACACACACTCTCTGGATCAGATGTTTGATGCAGCAGAAGTGAGTGACAGGCTGAAATTGAGGCATTATGACTAGCTGCAGACTTTTTTTGTTGTTGTTTCGGTCTCACTTTATAATAAGGTTTCATCAGTTCATGTATGTACTAGCATGACCTAATAATTAACAATACATTTATAGTTTCACATTTACTAATGCATTATTAAAATCCAAATGAATGCTTGTTAACATTAGTTAATGCACTGTAAGTTAACATGAACTAACGATGAACAACTTTATTACCATTAACATAAACAAAGATGAAGAAAGGCTGCACGGTGGAGCAGTGGGTAGCACGTTTATCTCACAGCAAGAAGGTCGCTGGTTCGGGCCTTGGCTGGGTCAGTTGGTGTTCCTGTGTGAAGTTTGCATGTTCTCCCTGTGTTCGCATGGGTTTCCTCCGGGTGCTACGCTTTCCCCCACAAGTCCAAAGACATGCGCTATAGGTGAATTGGGTAAGCTAAACCCTCCGTAGTGTAGGAGTGTGAATGAGTGTGTATGCATGTTTCCCAGTGATGGGTTGCAGCTGGAAGGGCATCCACTGCATAAAACATATGCTGGATAAGTTGGCGGTTCATTCCGCTGTGGCGACCCCAGATTAATAAAGGGACTAAATCAAAAAGAAAATGAATGAAGATGAATAAATACTGTAACAATTTGTTCATTGTTTGTCATGTTAGTAAACTTTTCTTATTGTAAAGTGTTAAATATTACTTTACAAGTTGTATTGTACATAATCCATATAAACATGTGCATCCTATTTAATAATTTTAATCAAATTAACATAAAAACTAATTAAATATATATTTACACACATTTACATATGTGAAAAAATAGAATTCAGATTTCTGTGGGTACAGATTCTGTGTGGGCTAAGTTATGTTGTCAAGCTGACAGCATCTGAAGTACAAAAATGTTGAAAACTGACTGTTTCAGGTGATGTGGTTATGTCTACACTGTAAAAAGTTCTTGCTGACTTAACTTTTTTAGTTGAATCAAATAAATTTTTCCAGTCATCTCTCAACTTACATCTATCAAACTGATAAATTTTTTTTAGAAAATTTATTAATATTGAAAACATAAATTTACTTAAAATTTGAAATTAATATTGTAAACTTAAAAAAACATAGTTCAAACCTGATTAACTTATTACAATAAGTTAAAGCAACATAAATATATTTGTTGTCCTGACTTTTTGTCATTTACACTGTAAAAAAATCCTGGTTGCCTTAAATTTTTAAGCTGAATTAAATTAACGTTTTGAGTCCATTGAACTTTTATTATGTTAAACCGACTTAAACAGCTTGTGTAACTTATAAAATTAAGTTAGAACATGATTAACTTAGTTTAATAAGTGACAATGACCGAAAACATAAGCTGTCAGGACTAATTAATTATATATTATATTATATAAAAAATGTGTGGAAAACCTTCAAATCTTCTTGAGTGCAATTCGTCCATTGGTACTATTTAATCATTTTCATAATGGATTATTCACTGGTGCAAATTATTTACTAGAATATTTGTTTTTAGTGAATGGCATCAAGTTTTTATAGGCATCTCATTTGCGATAAGATTTTTAACAGCTATTGTCAAATGTGAATCCTTACTAGGGCAACAAACAGTAGAAATGTTTCATAAAAACCTATTATTCAGAGATTTGGTGACATCAAGCAGTAAAATCATTAAATGTGTGAATGGGTTTTTCACACGTGATACTGTTAACCCCATTGGATTCCTAATGATGCTTAATGTGATTGTGGAATATTTAGTGCCATTATTCCCATTTACAGCTGATATCCAGAGCAACTTGAGGAGCTGTCCTAATTCATTCACAGTACTTCTATTTTACCCTGGGTAAACTGATTTCTTTATTTCACATGATACATATGAAAACCCTGAGTTAATGTTGCTATTTGCATATGCATGAGGGTAATAACATTGTTTATCTATCCGAGGAAATGTTCCAACATAAAACTGCTCTGGTTTGAAAATTGTGTTTGTGTCAACTGTTTCCCTCAGACGCTAAACTATAAACGCATAAGAACAATTTCATAACGACACTAAACACATGAATATTTAATGAGGTAATATTTATAATTGGCTATCTGTAGCTAAACAACTCTGTAACAAATGTATACCCTACAGCTAAATTTGGTTGTCAGATCACCTTTTACTGCTTTATCCTGTTCTGTACACACACTGTGACAACTGCATTCAACAACCTAATTAACTCCTGAAAAGTCCAGGTGGTGACAAATGCATTTACACAAATAAAAATCTATTAAGTGTGTATATAGTAAACTAAGCTGAACTAGTTCAGTATTAAATCCATATCATACTGTAGATGTGACTCTCTTGTGAATGTGGTCATGCATATGGCAAGAAATCATAGGGAATGAGAAATATCTTGGGTAATTAGTGTTGCTAAAACTTGCTGGAAAAATATTCCTAAAAAGAATGAGTCCAATAACAAACGTTACCCCAAATGCTTTATCTTAGAAATAAACATTCCAAAATATCATAACCTGCACCTGCCTACTTTCTACTCCATTAACTGAAACGCTTAAATTCAGCATGAACCAGAAGTTGAACATATTTCAGTATATGTTGATGTACTTCCAACTGAAATGGAATATTGGGTAGGGGGTGGGGCTTTCTTTTTGTGCATTATTCCCTCGTAGAAATCAAACTGATGTCAACAGAGAAGGACCACCACTTCAAAATGCAGAAGCGAATCAGTTATAAAAAATGGCATGGCAATTTCTTAACAGTGTTCTTTGCCTAACAGCTATCTAAACTTAACAACATGATGCCTACACTACCTGACAAAAGTCTTGTCGTTGGTCCCACTTGACTTCTAGTTGATCATTTGGAAAAGTGGCAGAAGGTAGATTTTTCAGATGAATCATCTGTCGAACTGCATCCCAATCATCATAAATACTGCAGAAGACCTATTGGAACCCACATGGACCCAAGATTCCCACAGAAATCAGTCAAGTTTGGTGAAGGAAAAATCATGGTATAGGGTTAAATTCAGTATGGAACATCTAGAGATCTGCAGAGTGGATGGCAACATCAACAGCCTGAGGTATCAAGAAATTTGTGTTGCCAGTTACATTACAAACCACAGGAGAGGGCAAATTCTTCAGCAGGATAGCGCTCCTTCTCATACTTCAGCCTCCACATCAAAGTTCCTGAAAGCAAAGAAGCTCAAGGTGTTCCAGGATTGACCAGCCCAGTCACCAGATATGAACATTATTGAGCATGTCTGGGGTAAGATGGAGTAGGCATTGAAGATGAATCCAAAGAATCTTGAGGGACTCTGGGAGTCCTGCAAGAACACTTTCTTTGCCATTGCAGATGACTATTAATAAGTTATTTGAGTCATTGCAGAGATGTATGGATGCAGTCCTCTCATAGGAGTCATACACAATATTAATTATTTGTCCACTGCACCATGACTTTATATTCTATACTGTACTTTATTTCTGTTAAGTGACAAGACTTTTATCTGAGCAAAGTCTGACCTTACTGTCCTAATTAAACCATTAAAAATCAAGGCATGATCATATTTTATTTTGGTAAAATAAGTGTAATCTAAAGGCCTTTGCCTTTCATATAAGCCACTTCTGATATCAAATGATCAACTACAAGTCAAGTTTTTATTTGTTGTTCCTAAAACTTGGATAGGCGACAAGACTTCTGTCCGGTAGTGTATGTTCATAGTGGTTAATTTATAACAGCTGAGCATAAGTCTTTGGTCATTAGTCAGAATGTTGCTGTAGTTAGCACACATCAGTCAATTTCAGAAGCAAATTGTTAAATATACACACAAACTGATAATTTGGCCAATTAGTCCCCATATTTCAAAGGCAATCCTGAAATTGTTTGTGCACACGTACTGTTCTGAAGTTTTCATTGTTTTTAGAAGTCTCATGTTCACCAAGGTAGCTGTTATTCTTTTCAGCAGTGCAGTAAAATCTTTACTATTTTGAGAGATTCTAAACATTTTTAAAAGACAGCTAAATTTTCTGCAGCCTTTGCTTCAGTCGTCTGTGTCACATTTTCTGTCAGAAATCATTCTATTATGCTAATTAGCTGTTAAAGAAACATTCTTTGATTTCTCTGTCGTTATCATCAAAACCGTTGCGCTGTTCAATATTTTTGTGGAAACAGTGATACATTTTTGAAAGAAAAAGTGACAAGTGATATACTTAAAAAGGCAGTAGTTTAAAATAGAAATATTTTGTAACATGAATGTCTCTACTGTCACTTTTGATCAGTATAATGTGTATTTTCAGAAATAAAGTATCAAGTTCTGTAAAAACATTTCACTGGGTTTTTAAAAGGAGTGTATTTTGTCTCCCGGCAACTCTCCAGAGCAGGGTAACATAACCTTAGATTAACCACCTTACGAATGTTCATGAGTAAAAGTAGCTTTAACTTACTGTAGGTTTAAGTGCATTGTACATAAACAGCTTCTGCTGGCTTGATCATGAAATATTGTAAAGTATTAAAGGAAATGTATCCATTAGAAGCTGTTAATACCAGCATGTTGGTAGAGTGTTCAGATATGAGGTAGTTGCCCTTGCCCATGTTTGTAGCAGAGTCCCTCTGTTGGCCTCCAGGCCGAGGACGATGAGGACTGAACGGTACGGGCAGCTCTGCCCTCAGCCATCTTAGTCATGAAGCACAGAGAGCTCTTCTAATGCCATTCATTTTTCTGTGCTGTCCTCGGCATGTCACAGTGTCATATTTCCACACTCCTACAAACAACCCAACATGTCATACATGACATTGTCTTTGTGTGTCACTGCCTGCTACATGTTTTATTCATAAATCTTGATGAGTGCACTCGTGTGTTAACCTGAATCTTTCCGATGATTTATGCCTGCATGTCTGAGATCTTTTGAAGAACAATAGTAGTGTGTTTTGGGGACAGCAGGGTTTCATAGCAGCAAAATAAAGGTGAAGTGAAACATACTGTTGATGGCGTACGTGTGCATGTGAGTGTGTGTGTGGGCTAACAGCCTTGGCTGCAGGCCACCTCGTCAAAGTCACTTACTCAAACTCTTAGTGACGCGTGTAGCTCTGAGCACCTTGGCTTAAGTTACAGTTCCAGTAATAGAGAAGAAAGACCTCATACTTGCTGTTTGGCATCGATAATAATATCTTAGTTGCACTTCATCTCTCCCTCACTCTATCTTTCTCCCACTCTCGTTTGTTCGCTCACTCTCTTTCTGCTTTTCAATTCCTTTTACCCGTTTGCATTTTGAGAGCTTGCTACAAACATATCCACCCCTTGCTTGACTGTTAAACTAAAGAGACAGTTTGCTGACAGGCCTTCTACCGGTGAACTACAAGCCAACAAGGAAGATTTATGAAAATATGCTGTCTGTCATCTCTTGTACACTTTAAAACTCCTCTTAATGTGAAGGGAAGGATGCGTGTGTTGGTGCCGTTCAAAGCGAAAGTGAGAGTTCCTCACCGTAACATGTTTTGATCTTGAGCGTTTTGCCCTTTGAATGACTTATTCATCGAAAAGCACCTCAGATCGTCCCAGGTAGCATCTTTGATCAAGTTGATGTGCTAATACGTGGTAGGCCTGGAATAAATGCGTCTTTCACTTTAATTTTTAGACTCTCTCTCTCTCTCTCTCTCTCTCTCTCTCCTTTTAATAGGCTTCCTTCAGTTTTACAGCGCTGTTGAAATGAGAGCTGGTGACAGGGATGTCAACAGCAGTTTGTTTCGTGCTACGCGGAAGAACAGTACCCTTCTCTGTTTCACCCTGGACCTCTCTGCCAAGCGGTCTAACCGTCTTCCCCACACGTACGCGGACGCCAGGCGGTATTACTGTCAATCTCCGAAGCATTGTAGTGACGTGAGGAATCACCCCCGAGACACCTCTGCATACTCCGCACCTACCTTCACCTCGCTGTCAGAATGAATAGGACGTTAACGTGCCGTGACCATGCCAAAGCACCTCAAGAGATGGGCCGCGGGGGTCTGGGGGGGACGGGGTTTGGGAAGACGCTATGCCACACACGTTGCCGACTTGCTCTCATACTGATAAGGGCTCATTCCAGCATATTCTCTGAGTGGGATCAGCTCCACTACGCTGCACTTTCTGTACATTTTGATTTACATTGCAAAAATAACTCACTGGGTTAATGGACGGAATATTTTTCTCCTTACAATCATTCTTGACTTTAAATCCTCATTGGAGGTTAATCTATAGCTCTATCCCTCCCGTCACTTCCAAGTCACTTATGGTAAATTACGGCAGTGTGGATGAAAAATCTCCACCGTACAGACCAAATCGTGATAAATCTTTGCGAACATCCCCCTTCGCCTGGGAAAAAAAATGACCACCTTGTCTTCGAATCCCTCCTGGAAGAAGAAAGACAACCTTCTGTAATAAATGTAAACGATGAAAGGAGGGGAAAAAAGTTTGCATGTGGCAGAGGGATTGATTTTTGTGATGAATTAGTTAGTGCGCTTTCAACTGTCAGGCTGTTAATTTATGAGTGTGCAAACTTCCAAGTGTTTGGCTTGGCCGTTTAGCTCTGCCTCCCCTCAGCTCTCTGAGGTGACTGTAAAATGAAATATGGAGGCAGCGTGTTACTGTTTTATTTATTTCACTGCCTGGAGCTCTCACACAGCTATTTGTTCAAATACTCCAGAGTGCCGTGGAGAGCTTGATTCCTGCTCACATTAATAAAGATAATATTTTGCAGGCCGAGTATAATGGTCGAAATGTCACCTCTAACAACGCTCTCTCTCTCTGAC
This sequence comes from Danio kyathit, assembly GCA_903798195.1. Classification (NCBI taxonomy): domain Eukaryota; kingdom Metazoa; phylum Chordata; class Actinopteri; order Cypriniformes; family Danionidae; genus Danio; species Danio kyathit. Next base: position 30,042,024 of record LR812523.1, read on the forward strand.
CGTAACTTAACAGGCGTCCTTTTTATTTGCTAGGGTTTTCTACCTGGTTTTAAGACTTTTTTCTCTCGCTGTTTGCACATGTAAGGTTGTCCAAATGTCACCTAGTGTAATTTGGAAGTTTTAGTTGTCAAGGTTCTTTATGGCTTAAGGTGCCATTTCTCCTCTGTCAGAGCTCTCTAAAGGCATCCATGTACTCACAGTGAAGTCATTTTTCATACTTTAGGGGTGAAAAGAACTTTGAAAGTACCTGAGTATACTGTTAGCAAGCATCCTGAGAGTGGTACATAGTTGAATATGTTAATATATTCTCGTGATTTTTTCTAAATACACAAAATGAACAGAAAAAATTACAGGCGTGAGAAAACAGCAGTTAAGGAAGCATCTTTTAATAGTTTAAGAATGTTAGTTTGGAACTAAATCGTTTTTATTAGGGGTGTGACGAGACGCTTACTCCACAAGACGAGATATGAGATTGGATGATGAAATACATGAACGAAAAATAGTAGAGTATTTTATTTTATTTTATAGTAATAGAGTCTTTTATTCAACTGAAAAAAATCACAAAATTCAAAACAATTTAGCTGCTTTTAAAATCAACTTGCAATGAATGTTATTTTACTTATATTTTAATAAATTATATGCAATAAAGGACATGCAAACACTGCAAAATATTTTGCTAATATATGAATGGAAAATGGTCTTCATATAGTATTAAATATTACCTAAATAATTGCTGCTAATATATGAATGGAAAATAGATTTTTATTTAACTGAAAAAAAAAATCGCAAAATGCAAAACAATTTAGGTGCTTTTTGAAATCAACTGAATGTTATTTTACTTCTATTTTAAGGATTCTATGCAGTAAAAGACATGCAAACACTGCAAAATATATAGCTATAAACTCTACTGACTCTACTCTCACTTTTTCCGTACAGCATAACATGTGTTTGGTTTACTGTGTTTTTGTGTGTGTGTGAATGTGTGTGTTACCTGTGGTCCTTTACCGAATTGGTAAGTGCAACGAATACTGTCAAACAGTCGTGTTGGTATGGAATATCCTGTCCCAAAATGCGGTTAAAATTCCTACACGACGGTAATATAGTCTGAAAGCGGTGTTTACATGTTTGTTCTGCACTTCAATAATGCGACTTAAATAGGAATACTTCACATGTCTTAATTCAATTTGTGTTTACGACGATTATGACTTTCAGCATATCTAAATCGCTATTCCATCGCATGATAATATCCATGGTTAATGTGTGTGTTGCTGCAGCTGTTGAACTCCATCGAAATAAAGCAGATTCATCACACCCAAGCAACCAAGTGACCTATGCGAGTGACGCGCAACACCGAGGCCAGTCTTTATTGCCAGGTGTGTGCAAAGCACTCGATTTGTGGTTCAAATCTACTTTTGCCTCCAATATTCAGTGCTAGTTTCACGCTCTATCATGCTAACATTACAACTCACAAGACAAATTTTCACCTCGACTAGAAATCTGATCGCGATTAGGCTGATTTATACTTCTGTGCAGTGGTGTAGTCCTAAAAGAAAAGGTGGTGTACTATTACCCACTCAACCCAAATTTTAAACGAAAGTAGGCAAAGAAACGACGGAAGTCAATGTTTATATATATATATACATACATATACTTTGGAAGTCAATAGTTACAGTCCTGCTTTCTTCAAAATATCTTCTTTGTGTTCAACAGAAGAAAAAAAGCAAAACTTTAGGGGGGCTGAATAGAAATATAGAGGGGCTAAAGCGACTCCCATGCTGTTTTATAATTTTACCTGAATGTTTCAGTGAGACACTCAGTTTACTTGTCGTGGTCTTTGAAAAACTCATGAAATTTTCTTAGAGCTGCTGCGGTTGTCAGGGGTGCGCAAGTTATACAAAAGGGCTCCAATTGCAACATATTAAGATGCGAGTTAAAAAAAACAAATATTTGGTATACAGTTAAAGGGGACGTGAACATATACATGTACATTAAGGAAGTCTAATCAGCTAAACAAGTGAGTATACCGAGGGTATATGCAATTATTGGTCATCAGAAGTGGTAATACCCAAGCAGCTCGTGGAAAAAAGTAGGCATACTGAGTATACGTGCGTATAGCCCCGACTACACCACTGCTTCTGTGTCGAGTGATCATCGTGACCCACGTTGCCTGCCTTGTGCGTAGCCGTGCATTTATATTTCTGCATACTGTTTGTGTTGCTCTGCAATAACACTTCCGAAACGCTAGCTGGCAGTAGGTTATGTTCCTCTGTATCGAGTTTCTTCACGGGTGTTTTGTTTTTTTCTGTACGCTAGCTTGATGTACATGTAGCTAAAACTCGCTCATTCAGAGGCGGGAACCGACGGACATGCAACAACTTAAATCATAAGGTAAACACAAAACAAAAGTTTCCATCTGGAGCTCCTTCACAGGACTTCACACTTGTAAACACTCGCGCTTTTTGATTTGTGGCTCTCAGCACCGCCCACACCCATCGCAGCTACCAAGTCGACCAATCACAGAGCAAAGGCTGCGGCAGAGCATACACGTGTGCTTGACGCAGAAGTATAAATCAGCCTTTAATCCTGTGAGATCTTGTGACACGAGATCTCGTCACAACCCTAGTTTTTATGAATGTTGGATATAAAAACCAACACTGGATTCCATTAGCATTAATTAAAAGACACTGTCAAAACACAAAAATCACAACAAGTCAGGTTTTGAATGACGTGAGGATGACAGTTTTCATTTTTGAATGAACTACCACTGTAAGCCTCCAACATACATTGAAGTGAAAAAAAAAAACATGGTGTTGTCATTTTAACAAAAGCTGTTATCAGATGCTTCCTTAACTGCAATTTTCTCACCACTGTAATTATTGTTCTGTTCATTTTGTGTATTTAGAGAAAATCATGCAGAATATTTTTACAACTCTATAACACTATTGCATTATTTTGACTAAAACCCTCCTTTTGAGTTGAATTAAATGGAATTGTGGTGTTATTAAAAAATTCTTAAAAATATTTTTAATAAATTAAATTTAAACATTATGCTGTGTTCACACCAGACGTGCGGATAAATAATGCTATTCATGTGTAAATAGACGCGAGATCATTTTGAGTTTACTCGCTTCATTCGCGCGTCAAATCCGCTTCATTCCCGCGTCAAGTCCGCTTCATTCGCGCGTCAAGTCCGCTTCATTCGCATGTCAAATTCTTGATTCGCTTGTCAAATTCATCAGACGTGGATTCGCGTGATGGGCAGGGCTTCTGTCTGCCCGGTGACTGCAGCTTTGTTGCTAAATGGCTAACATGGATTTGGCCCAAATGTCCGCTGAAGTTCAGATTTTCAAACTTGAGCGATTTGTGCGAAACGTGTGTTAATCGCGTCAGTTGCGCAAAATGCTCAACTTGCGCTGCTTCATTTGTGTATCGCGCCGCATGATGTCTATTCGCGTCTTTGCATTGACTTAACAAGTAAATCACTCATGCTTGACGCTTCTTCCGCGTCTGGTGAAACGCAGCTTAGACAGAGAACCTAAATTGAAATTTATTAAATTATTAAAATAAATACAAAACTATCTGCAAGTAAATTAATACAAATGGAAAAAGTGCACAATAAAATTACTAATATAAACTAAAGCAAAAATGGTAATGAAAAGCTCAATTCAAACCACTGATGAATAACATCATTTTATATAAACACTAAACACTGCCATAAATAAAAATAAATATTTTGCAAAGTATATATTTTTCGTGTTTCACAGAAGAATGCTTGTGATGACAACATGAGGATGAATAAATGTTGATCCCATTTTTACTACTTATTTAACTGTCTTCAAAGCACCTGGTTCAAGCGAGCCCACGTTAACCCCTGGCTTATCTCTAATGCATGTCAATGATCAGACACACGCACGCACGCACACACACACACACACACACACACACACACACACACACACACACACACACACACACACACACACACACACACACACACACACACACACACACACACTCCTTGTCCTCCCAAAAGTTCCTGTCCTACTAGAATAATAAAAGAGGGGTCATGCTCAGTGCCAACCTTTCGAGCAACCTAAGAAGAGAAAAGAAACGGGTGGGAGAGGAGGGTCAAAGCCAGGGGTTGTTAAAATATTCTCAAACCATGTCGCAGCAGAATATGTCCAAGCACAGAAGTCAGAAAACGCAGCACCGCTTATCTTCGGTTTAAGGTCAAAATGAGATCATCATTTGAGCAGGAGAGCGACGGGGAGGAGGAAGAAGAAGAAGAGAAGGCGGAGGAGTGCATGGGGAGATCTAAGAGAAGCACAAGTTGTATTTCAGCCACAACTGTCCCATGACCTGCTGACCCTCACAGACCACAAGCTTCTGTATATCAGCCTGACAGACGAATGGAGCGCTTGTCAGCAGGGGAGGAAGGTTTTCTCTCTCTCTCTCTCTGCGCTCAGGAGAGTCTGTGGCTGTGTGTGCATCTGCATCTGTGTGTGTGTGTTTGGGGCTGTGTGTGTTCCTAAATTCCTGCAGAGTTCACGGTGAGGCCAGCCCCGTGGTGGAGTGTGCTGTGGGCTCATTAATTAAAGGCTGTGACAGTGGGACGGCAGGCTGTAATTGATGCCTCCTATGCGGCAGGGGGGCCGCGCAGACACACACTGAAAAGGGTCACTGTTTAGACAGGCAAAACACGCAGCCGGCCGCACAACCATATAAAAACACATACACACAGATTCTCATACATAACACACAGATGCCGGTCCAGGATACACACCCATTCCGCATGTTAGAAGAAACTGTGTATACTTTGAATCAGCACACACTTTTGGGTTTGGCTTTGGTTTGAATGTGTGTGTGTGTGTGTGTGTGTGTCTGTGCTCCCGTGACTCCTATTCCTTGTCAGTAAGGAGTGAGAGATGACCTGTCAATAGTGAGGACAGACTGCCTCTTGTCAGGGTCCTCAGAGTTCCTGCTGGGCGTCCTTTGATCTGCCTGATGAATAATGAATAACAACTGACAGGCCGGGTCAGACACACAACCCTCTGAGAGCGCTTTGAGTGTGTGTGAACTTCTCAGTGGGAGGGGGTTCACTTTCTCCCTTTTTAGTATGATTGGCCCCTCTCATGCTTTTCCAGTGTGTGTGTGTTATCCTGTTGCATTAGCCAGCAGTGTTGGAGGTGTGTGAGGAGACAGGTATGATTGAGTAGGCATGATAGAAGGGTCATTCAGAGGTCGTCTCCACGGTTGGCTTGTCACTCTGAACACACACACCCACACAGAGCTTATGTTCATAATGTCAGCGGCACTTCTTAAATATTAGCTTGGATTTTGTTACTGTGTTGGATATACTCTTCTACAAGATGCTGTTTACACACTTGCTTAAAGACGTCTGCTGTGTTTACTTTCCTTATTTCTGTATATTGAGGACAAGTCGTGTAGATTTCGCAAACTTGAGGTTTGTGAGTTGATGAATGCTAATAATGAATTAATTCATTAAAATTAAGTCTATATAAATGATCAAAGTAAAACCTTTACTTGGAAAGATGAAATATTTCATTTGTTGTCGTTAATTGACATCCGAGTACTGCGAATGTGCTGTTAAATTATTAAAATTTTAACTCAAATTTCAACTTTAAAAGTACTACAAGTCAATATTCTGGGTCAAAGAGGTTTGACAATGTCCACTGTATAAACATTTGTGAAAAAATGTTTTCACTTTGTGATTTAAAGTCACGGTTATTCCACCAAATATTGATTTCTCAACTCAACTGAAGTTGAAACACTGGCATTAGTAACACTGGTAAACATGACTTATTTTTGTTATTTTGACCAAATGTCACACAAAAACAAAACAAAACAAATTCATTCATTCATTCATTTTCTTGTCGGCTTTGTCCCTTGCGGGGTCGCCACAGCGGAATGAACCGCCAACTTATCCAGCACGATTTTACGCAGCGGATGCCCTTCCAGCCGCAACCCATCTCTGGGAACTTCCACACACACATTCACACTCATACACTATGGACAATTTAGCTTACCCAATTCATCTGTACTGCATGTCTTTGGACTGTGGGGGAAACCGGAGCATCCGGAGGAAACCCACGCGAACCCAGGGAGAACATGCAAACTCCACACAGAAACGCCAACTGACCCAGCCCAGCCGAGGTTCGAACCTGCGACCCAGCGACGTTCTTGCTGTGAGGCAACAGCACTACCTACTGCGCCACTGGGTTGCCCAACAAAACAAATACACTTTTTAATTTTTAATTTGGAAGAAATGTCTTTAGTAGTTTAAAGAAAAAACAAAAAGACATTTAACTCAAAAACAACTATATATTGTAAATGTAATTTAGACAGAGAAACTGAGAATTTTCAGGTGCTCTGTTAATCTTTGTGAAGCTATACTTAATATTATGGCTGTTAATGTACAGTATATGTATAGTATAGACCAAACATTGGTCTGTTTATTAACATTTTAAGTAATAAGGAATTGAGTTATGTGAGAGAATGTAGAATTATTGAAATTCATATAATGTGATATATAACTATTGTAAACTATTGTAAAAAGACTTTGAGTCGAACAATGATATATATATATATATATATATATATATATATATATATATATATATATATATATATATATATATATATATATATATATATATATATAGGTCAGTAGGATTTTTAAAAATGTTTTAAAATTAGCTTCTCCTGCTCACTAAGGCTGCATTTATTTAATCAAAAATACAGTAAAATTGTGAAAAGTTAATGCACTATAAAATAACTGTTCAAAAGTAGTTTATTATTTCATTTAATAATTTATTCCAGTGATTTTAAAGACGAATTTTCAGCTTCATTACTCCAGTCTTCAGTCACGTGATCCTTCAGAAATCACTAATATAAATTATTATTGTTATTATTATTATTAATAGTAATTAAGGCAATAATGACTGGACTAATAATTTCATTTGAAAATACATACAATAAGTAATAAATAAATATTTAATATATAAGTATTTAACAATTTATTTTACATTTAATAAATGCCAACTTGATAAACTGAATAATTTTCTTTAAAAAAAAAACACAAAAAAAAAAAACCCAGACCCCAAACTTTTGACCGGTAATGTGTGTGTGTGTGTGTGTGTGTGTGTGTGTGTGTGTGTGTGTGTGTGTATATATATATATATATATATATATATATATATATATATATATATATATAGATAAATTAGGTTAACTAGGCAGGTTAGGGTAATTAGGCAAGTTATTGTATAATGATGGTTGGTTTTGTAGCTTAAAGGGGCTAATAATTTTGACCTTAAAATGGTTTTATAAATTACAATCTGCTTTTTTTCTAGCCGAAATAAAACAAATAAGACTTTCTCCAAAAGAAAAAATATTATCAGACATACTGTGAAAATGTCCTTGCTTTGTTAAACATCATTTGGGAAATATTTTAAAAACAAAAATTTAAAGGGGGGTTAATAATTCTGACTTTAACTATACGTATATACATATCAAATGAGATTGGAAAATGATGTAGGATTTTATTTTTTATTATTTTAAAATGCTACCTACCAAATTAATATTGTGTCCATCATATGTAATAAATTACTTTTTGTTAAGCAGGAAAATAGTAGCATTTCCTATAATACAAATGAAAAAATACTTTCAATTCCTCTTCTTGTCATTTCAATTCAAATTCCCATTCACATTCCTGTGTCACCAGTTCAATTCAAATACACATTCATCAACTGATTCATTCTCATGCCATTACTAACTTGTTTGATCTTTGAATGTTTGCTACAGTTCAAAGAGATGTCAGGAAATCCAAATATATCTAAAGAATTTTCTCGTACATTTTAACATTCAATTGTTGTTGTTTTTTTAACATATTATCTTGCGCTTGGTAAGATGTTGCCATGACTATTATACTGTAATCTACTGCCAGAGTAGAAGATTTTTACCCTGCTCCATTTAAATCTTGATATCATTATATATTTTTTAGTAATACATATTTTATATTCTTTCAAATACTTATAATTTTGTTCATAGAATAAAAATGCTTTCATCATTTATTTATCCACATGTCGTTCCAAACCCGATTGCCTTCGCCAGTTTAATTCAAATTCACACTCATGATGCAAAAGTGAACCAATTCTTCACTACTAAATTTTGTGCAACCTCGCTTTTTTTTCTAATCCCTTTCTAATCAAGCTCTCTCTCTCTCTCTCTCTCTCTCTCTCTCTCTCTCTCTCTCTCTCTCTCTCTCTCTCTCTCTCTCTCTCTCTCTCTCTCTCTCTCTCTCTCTCTCTCTCACACACACACACACACACACACACACACACACACACTGCATGTCTGACTCAGTGAAGCGGAAAGTGTTGTTTCAGAGGAATTAAAAGTGAAAGGTGAGAATGTGGGGCAGGTGTGGAGGTCTGGGCCAGGCTCTGGTCGTGACCACTGCTGCAGGACTTCAGAGGTCAACACCGGGTCTACAGAGAGAGAGAGAGAGAAAGAGAGAGAGAGAGAGCCCTGGATCCTAGTTCCTGTTTGTTAGTTTAGACCCTGCTGTCACACACACACAAATGCTTGCATGCCCCTGGGCCAAACTCCCCAGTTCACGCAGGAGTCAAGAGGCTGAGGAGCAGGAGAATGTGGTTTCAGCTGCTTAAAGCCATCAGTGAAGTTTCAGTCTATTAGGCTCGGAAATCACATTTGCAACAGGTCTGGTTGTAGTTAGCCAGGGCCCCATTGGAGAGTTTTGTGCATGTGTGTGTGTGTGTAAGCACACGCCAGTTGTTAATTTGTCTTCAAAGATCTTGCGTACTTAGCGAGACCTATGCTGAGATCACTTTATCACTGGGATTTGCAGCGCGGCGCGTTTGGTCCTCACCCCAAGCCCTGCTAAAGCTCTGAGATCACACACTCTGTCAAACACTCACACCATCAGACACACCCTGCATGACACTTTGACAGATTGAGACATGAAGAGACACTTAAAAAAAAAAAATACTACCTGTTGATGATGGGGTGAGGTCAATGAATGAATGACTGGGATCAGCCTTTAATCTCGTAGTTACTCATTTCCTTTATCTGATGACAATATCATTGAATGGGGTGTGGAAGATAATTTTGCTGGATTTTTTTCATAACACTTGATGAAACTCCCCATTTAATAGAGCTTTTAGAACGCATTTTTATGGCATGTTAACCAGACTTACTGTCAATGTCAAACTTTTACGGAAACGGCTTTGTGAAAACATCATAAATATAGAGCATGGCAGAAAGTTGGCTAGAGGTGTACCTTTCAAACTCTTGTGTTCTGATTTCCTTTGAAGGTTTGAAAAATAAAGGCAGGTTCAGGATTTCCCCCCATCTCTTACCCAGTCAAAATGTACATTTTCCGAAGCCTTTTTGTAGTGCGAAGTAGCTTATTTTATTAAACACATTCCTGTTTTTGTAGGTGGTTGCCAGAACTCAAAAACAATAGTTTTGATCTTTGCTGGCACATTGCTATATTGCTAATATATTCACTTGCCCCACTATTAAAGAATGATCAACTTATTTAAAGCCATATATATTCATATTAAAATGCTATCATGTCATCTCAAACTTATATGAAATTTTCTTCAGGGGAATTAATTAAACAAAACATGCTTGACTTTATTCTGTAGGCAAAAATATGAAGCATTTCTGTAAAAGATTCTGTTCCACTGAAGAAAATCCAAATCCAAATAATAACAACTTATGTAACCAAACATCAAACTAAATAGTCAATACATTTTACAAATGTAAAGCAACTGCACATATCAAACTGATTAAATATTACTTTTTTTTTAATTCTTTTTTTTATTGAACATTTTAATTTTAAACAAAGCCCGAGATCCACCCGAAAAAAAAGTTAAATAAAATAAAAACAGTAATACTGTAATAATATGTACAAAATCAGGATTAAAACATATCTGATACACTCTCTCTCATATTTAACCAAAATTGTACAGTTTTTTTTTTTACTGGCACCATTTATTTTGGCTGTGGTGTATTCCAAACTAATAATGTCCAGTAGATAGAGCCTCCAGGATAGATCAGCTGGAGCAGATGGATCCAGCCAGGTTTTCAGGATTGTTTTTTTTTTTGCAGCAGTCAGAACAAATGACAGAATCTTTCTTTGGTTGATGAATAAGGAGAGTAAATATGAGTTTTTGAAGTAGAAAAATTAAATAGCGGGCGACACAATGGCTCAGTGGTTAGCAGTGTCGCCTCACAGAAAGAAGGTTGCTGGTTCGAGTCCTGGCTGGACCAGTTGGCATTTCTGTGTGGAGTTTGCATGTTCTCCCCGTGTTGGCGTGGGTTTCCTCTGGGTGCTCTGGTTTCCCCCCAGTCCAAAGACATGTGGTATAGGTGAATTGAATTAACTAAATTGTCCGTAGTGAATGAGTGTGTATGGGTGTTTCCCAGTACTGGGTTGCAGCTGGAAGGGCATCCGCTGTGTAAACATATGCTGGATAAGTTGGCGGTTCATTCCGCTGTGGCTGCCCCTGATGCATAAAGGGACTCAAGGCTGATTTATACTTCTGCGTCAAGTGCACGCGTATGGTGCATAGCCCTTGCTGATGTGCTCCTCTCAAAAAATTTAACTACACGTCGCAATGGTAGCTGTGACGATTGTAGGCAGTGCTGAGAGCCATGAGTCCAATAAAGTGAGTGTTTACAAGTGTGAAGTCCTATGAAGGAGCTCCAGATGGAAAATTTAGTTTTGTGTGCACTTTATGATTAAAGTTGTTGCACGTCTGCTGGTTCCTGCCTCTGAATGAGCGAGTTTTAGCTACTTGTACATTAAGCTAGCGTTCCGAAAAAACTAAACACCCGTGAAGAAACTCGATACACAGGAACATAACATAACCTACTGCCAGCTAACATTTCGGAAGTGTTGTTGCAGAGCAACACAAACAGCACGCAGAAATATAAATGCACGGCTATGCGAAAGGCATGCACCGTGGGTCACGGCGATCACTCGATGCAGAAGCCTTAAGACGAAGGAAAATAAATGAATAAAAAATGAAATAGTATTTACTGGTAAAACATGGCCCAATAATTTGAGCAACTTTGAGAATTTTTTTTAGAGTGTGTTGACAAAATGTTTAAAACTATACAAAAATCAGTACATTTTTTTTGTCTCTTTTGAGAATGATTTTGTGTAAAGTATTTTCAGTATACATTCACTTGACCCAAGGTACTACAATCTTAAAAGTTTTCTTTTTGTTTTGTTGTTTAATGGTTTTGCATACAGAGAAACAACATTGTTAAATTGATTCTCATTCACACACATCCACAAAAATGACCTAAAATGCTGTATTATAATAATAATAATTATTATTATTATTGTTAGTAGTAGTAGTAGTAGTAGTAGTAGTAGAAAGTAAGTAAGTAATGTGTATATATATAGTGCATTTATTGTGTATAGCCCTACACCCAAAGCGCTTTACAATCATCAGAGAGGGGGGGGGGGGGTCTCCCCACTCCACCACCAGTGTGCAGCATCCACTTGAATGATGTGCCAGTGCGCTCACAACACACCAGTTATAGGTGGAGTGGAGAGACAGTGATGCAACCAATTCAGTGGATAGGGATGATTGGGGGGCCATGATCGGTAGGGGTGTCAAAATTAATCGTTTCTTCGGTGCACCACAATGCAGACGCGGACAATTCGGTATCGGTTCAGTAATAATGATAACCGGTTATTATACTGACGTCATTTATCTCACATGCACTATGTCGCCGTAGCTTACTATGGCGAGTGATGCGAGCCGCGAGCGCGATTATTTACAACGCTCTAACTACGAAAAACACACAATGTGCACCAATTTCACTGCGTGTGTGTTTGCTGAAACACTGTTTCACTGACACTTACAGCAAAAGCCCTATTTCACGGCGATTAAGAGAATGAAAGTAAACTCCATTTCTCTCTGTGGCCCATGAATGCAACTGTGAAGAGCGCCAGCGTGTAAGAGCCAATCGCAGCTCTTTCTGTTGAGCGCGTGACCAATCAAAGGGGTGTAAGAAAGAACTTGGTAGACAAGGCAGAAGCGAGCGGGATATTTATATTTGCTTATTTGCTATAGACCATTTCAATGTGGTCATGTCATTGGCCCATGAACATTTCCTGCTTGACTTTAAACTATTTCCTAACTGTAACAAGAGGCAATTCAATCATAACTTTGAATCAGTCGTCATAACACATATGTGGACCTTTTTGGGATTCTCAGAAGCAATGGAAACTAAAAATGTAAACAGGATACGTAGGGCTATTGTTTTTGTTTACATCCCTCGAAATGGTCTATAAATGCTAGTGTTGTTTAAAGGCACAGTTTATATATCTGACTGTTTGTATTAAAGGACAAAATTGTTTTACAAATAGTAATATAATATATTTATACATTTTAATACAAGAATTGCTGTGCTGTGAAGAAAATATAAACTGTGTATGGAAGAATCGTCAATGCACCGTGATGCACCGAGATATCGAATTGAACCGAATCGATGCATGATAATCGTAACCGAACCGAACCGTGAGACCAGTGTAGGTTCACACCTCTAATGATCGGTAAAGGTAATAGATGGGAATTTGGCCAGGATTATTATTATTATTATTATTATTATCATTATTATTATATTACAAGCACATTCCAGTATAGTCTGGTGTTTTATTGTTAAGGATTCAAACATGCTTTTAGACTGAACCCAACCAACACATTCAAATGTAAATTTATTGTGTAGTTCACCACTAAGTGTTAACCAAATCATTTTTAAGAACTTCATATACATGTTTTAAAAGATGTTCATTTTCAGCCTCCCTAAATGCCTCCAAAAATGCTAAATAATTGAAAGTGTTAGAACTGATGCCTAAAATAGTCTGATTAGTGAATCACTTTGGAATAAATGATTTAGTCCTTTGAGTTCAAACAAAATGGAAACATTGATTTTACTGTAACATTAAACTTGATTGATCTTGGTTCCACAAAAAGTATTTTGAACAATTTGAGGTACAATTTACATTTTTGGATAGCCTATTCTAAAGCAGGGAAGATCACATTACTACACATTGGAAAAGGATAGCATATGACAAAAAAAAAAAAAACAGTACTAACTGGGTTGTAGTTTCACAACATTTAATGATGCTGTTTTTGAACATTGCACAAATTAATATAGCCATCGCATATCTTGGTGACAAATTAAGCTTGAGGTTTTATTTAATTAAATGTACTTTTGCAAGGCATTAAAATGGATGTACAAGATCAATGCATTTTCAGTGGCAACCCAGAAATGGCCCATCATTCATGTCCTAAGCACAAAGTCTGTGATTAACATGCCAAAGTATTTAAACCAAGAGAGAAACAGACTGTGGATCTCTGAGAGTCAAGACCAGGCCTATAAATGACTGCAGGAGGGAAGGTGCTGTTGACATTTAAGCCATACAGCAAACTACACACACACAGACACACACACACACTACTGAACTCTTCACTCCATAGTGTAAATACAAGCGCCCTCATATCCCCCTCTATAGAGTTTACGGGAAAGACAGCACCAGTAGAGAAGTGTCCAAACAACATGAGTTATCGCCCCGCGGACACTCAGAGCACACGGAGAGGAGACGCTAAGCAAACACGGCCAAAAATAAAAGACAAACAGGAATAAATCTAACACTGTGAAGAGGGAGCGAGTGATTTATCGGTGTATTGGTATAGAATTTACTGAGAGAGCGAGGCGAGATGCTTCAGCGTCTTTCCCCCTGTTTAACCCCGACTGCTGACAGCGGTCTTCCATGTCCTGTACACCTACAAACAAAAGAGATCAAGACCCGCTCTCACGCCACCGGGAGCCATGGCCGACGCAGATAACAGCGACGTCACTCCCAGTGCATGTGTGTGTGTGTGTGTGTGTGTGTGTGTGTGTTTTAAATGGAGACTGAGGAGAAACCGTTCTACGGTGCAGCTTGGCAGGCCTGAGGTTGTAGGGTGTCAAAGTGATGTAATAATAGTTACCAAGCGATGAAAGAAGTCTGTGTCTCATTTTCTACATGGACCTGGAGGAAGAGAGAGAGATGGTGAGTTCGCTGTGGTGATAGAGAGAGGGAGGGTGTATGCGAGCAACGTATGAGTGTCGAGAGAGCAAGGGAAAAGAGGAAAGAGAGAGAGAGGAAAAAAAGAGAAAGTGAGCCAAAAGCTCAAGATTTGACGTGGGCGTTTTTCTGACAGCTATAATTCTCCAGCCTACAGAATTTCATCAACACGAGTTGTGTTAAAGCTCAGCCCGAGGGCCTCAGCCCTTTCAAGTCCCCCGCACTGACAGGTAGATTTATTAGTCCTGAAATTTGTACGGATCACACGTCACTCATGGCAAACTGTCAGAGTGTCAGAGCAGCGCGTCCCTCCGGGGCCCGGCGCCATCACGCTCTGCTTTAGCAGCGGCGCACACACAGGCCAAAGCACGGCCCTCAAACAATCGTTTCAACTTCATGTTCACATTGAAACATGCCATTTATTTAATTGCGGCGCACTATATATGCGATTTTGTCCTTCAAAGTTTAGGGTCAGCAGCAGTCATTTCTGTCTTGCTCGCAGGCTGCGTTTACTCAGCGTAAATGTTTTGAAGCTAATGGTGAATTAAATGTAATTATAAATGCTCCTTTGAAATTTGTGGCCTGCGAGAGACGAAAGGAGGATTATTAGGTATGGGGTGATGAGGGATGGAGGAAGAGAGGTGATGGAAACGAGAGGAAAGTGCCTGTGAACTGCAGGATGTGCAGCATAGCCAGGAAATTTACTCTGGACCTCGGTATGACAGGTCACACATTAGAGCCGAAAGAGCCTGACTTAACATAAAATGAGTAAGGGGGAGAGAACTAGCGAGAAAGAGAGAGAGAGAGAGAGAGAGAGAGAGAGATTGGCATGTTCTTTTGGCTGCTGCGAAGAAATTTCCTTCACCCGAACATCTGGTTCCTATATTTCAGAGTTAATTAGTCATATTGGGGTTGTCTGAAGATAAATTTATCATCGAGAAAAAACACAAACAATTTGAAAAATGAAAGGAAGTGCGGTGACACACGGCTGACGTTAAAATAAATCATTTCAGTGTGATTAAAAACTTACAGCGCTGATGATAGAGTGAGTGAGAGAGAGCGAGACATGATGGGATTTATGGTCCCTCCATCTCAAGTAAAGTCCCATCTGTATTTCTTAATTATTGGTTCTGCTTTCTCTCTTCTTCTGGCTCTTTTTCTCTGCTCTTTCCCTGCTTTCTCTTTGCGTCGAGTCCCAGTGTGGTCTTTTACATGTTGACATGGCTCATTCACGCACAAACAGCTTTCTCTTTTGAACATTATATATCAGACGTTGGATTGGGACTGACAGTTGTTCATTGTAGTGGTGTTTCTGTAAAAATAAAACATTGGTTAGTTTCAGTATTTTTTTTTTAATCTCTGTTTGTCGTTACAAAGGCGTATGACAGACCAAATGCAATGTTAATTTGTGTCCTAAGGGCTCCCCGAGATGGACAGAGCGAGGAAAGTCAGAAGAAGGGAGGAGAGAATGTGTCTGTCAGACTGTCTGTTAAGGGAAGAGGCATAATTACACTCTCAGCAGTGAAGCAAACACACACACTCTCACACACTCTCTGACAGTTTCATTAAAATCTGTCTTCAACCCTCTTCTCTAGGAAACGGAGGGCTGTGATCCAGAGTTAGAGAGAGCAGTAAATGAAAGAAGAAAAAGTTTTTAATTGTTCTTTCCCTTCACATAAAGATACTTTAAATATTTTTTGTTATTCATGCAGAACGGCAACAGTAACGTCTGCATATTAAAGAGATGGTCCACCCCTTAAATTCTTACTAATTCTTCTAATATAGAAAGTCATAGAGATTTGGAATGAGATGAGAGCGAATACATTATGACAATTTTTGAGTGAACTGTCCCTTTTCCACAAAACAATTTTGTTTAATATACACTCACCAGCCACTTTATTAGGTACACCTTACTAGTACCGGGTTGGACCTCCTTTTGCCTTCAGAACTGCCTTAATCCTTCATGACATAGATTCAACAAGGTACTGGAAATATTCCTCAGAGATTTTAGACTGTGGAGGCCATTTGAGTACAGTGAACTCCTTGTCATGTTCAACAAACCAGTCTGAGATGATTCGCGCTTTATGACATGGCGCATTATTCTGCTGGAAGTAGCCATCAGAAGATGGGTACACTGTGGTCATAAAGAGATGGACATGGTCAGCAACAGGTAAGCTCAGGTAGGCTGTGGCGTTGACACAATGCTCAATTGGTACTAATGGCCCAAAGTGTGCCAAGAAAATATCCCCCACACCATTACACCACCACCACCAGACTGAACCATTGATACAAAGCAGGATGGATCCATGCTTTCATATTATTGACGTCAAATTCTGACCCTACCATCTGAATGCCGCAGCGGAAATCAAGACTCATCAACATTTCTGTAATCTTCTGTAATCTCCAATTTTGGTGAGCCTGTGCGAATTGTGGCCTCAGTTTCCTGTTCGTAGCTGACAGGAGTGGCCACCCTAGAGATGGTTGTGCATGAAAATCCTAGTAGATCAGCAGTTTCTGAAATACTCAGACCAGCCCGTCTGGCACCAGCAAACATACTACCTTTAAAGTCGCTTAAATCACCTTTCTTTCCCATTCTGATGCTCAGTTTGACCTGCAGCAGATCGTCTTGACCATGTCTACATGCCTAAATGCATTGAGTTGCTGCCATGTGATTGGCTGATTAGAAATTTGCGTTAACGAGCAGTTGGACAGGTGTACCTAATAAAGTGGCCGGGTAGTGTACGTTATGGCTAAAACAAGGGAAAAATTTAGGCTATCTACAATCAAATCCAACTGCACTTGTCCAAAAAAGACTAGTCATCAAATAGACATATTGTCATTGTCATTCGTTGTCATTCATTCCTGTCTATTTGTTGAGTCAATTTTTGAACTATAAAACGCTGATAGTCTAATAGCTGATTAATAGCTCTTATAGTCTAATAGTCTAATAGCTCAAATTTAGCCTTGCTTTAGTCAAGATGTCTAAATGTCTATTAAACACAGAAAAAATCCTTGCTGGATTTTGTCATGTGAAGGTTTAGCTTTGAAAAAGACTTTATTCTCAACATAGAAAATTCCCTATACTTTCTGATACCTTACTTACTTACGTTACTTCTGTACACTGTAAAACTGCAGGGTTCCACACAATTCATTGATGTTGTCCTAACACAAATCGAATAAGTTAACTTAACAAATTCAAGTGGATTGAACATAAAAAATTCAATTGTCTTGAATTGAGTTGTTTCAACTCATTTAAAATAAATAGTTTGAACAAGCAGCAATTTTCTTGAGGGTAAGCCTGGTATCTGGTGGTAACTTCCACTTTTTTTTTCTTTATATCTGACAAACACGAATTATTTAGCAGCATAACTTTATAGTTTTCTAAGACTTTTATAAAATGTTGAGCTGATCTCACATAGCCTAGACCTTCCGACAGCAAGTTGTCCAGATGAAGTCCAAAAAACGACACTTTCAGCAATAGCAAGAGAAGTCTCAAAAAAGTTTCAAATCTGTGATTTGTAGAATATTGCACTCATTCAGATCTCCTATAAAAGGCCAGAGAAATGCACGAGATGAGAGTATAATGCAGAGAATCTCAATCTGTAGCTGGTTTTTGCTCATTGCCAGTGTTTGGATCTCCACATACATTGTCTGGATATATCAGAGGATTTGTTCTGAAAACTAGCAGAAAAAAAACAAATGGCCAAACTAAACTTTGGTGAGGAGCATGTTGTGTGGACAGAAAAACTGGTCCAAAGTTAGGAAATGATAAAAGCAAGTGTAATTTATTTGGGTCTAAAGAAAGACTGAACCCAATGTGTGGAAGTTTTGTGGTTTGCTCTGCAGCATGAGACCTCTTGTACACCTACATTTGAACTTATTAAAAAAAAAAACATGTTTTAGGGGTTTTTAACATTTATTTTAAAGGACAGTAGAGTGGAGACAGGAAAGTGTGGGGAGCAGAGAGAGAGAGAGCATGGATCAACAAAGGATCTCAAGCCAGGAATCAAACTCGGGTCACTGTGAGCACCTCAATGCTATGTGTTGTTGCACTAGGCTATTGGCACCGACATACATTTGACAGTCATATACTTCAAAACAGCTCTAGATTGGGACAATATCTTTCTTCTGTGTGTGAAGTGAGCTATATTTCCTATATTATACACTGTATAACTGAAGCTTTACCATTTTTCAGTCAAAAGGACATGTTGGATGTCTGGTGTTTTTTGTCTGAGCCTTTATGTACAGCACTGTTAACACGTTCCTGTAGAATCTAAAGTAACTTACTGTAAATCCATTACAGCAAAAATACTATATTTACATTTACAGCACCATTTATTTTTGCTGTATATGTATTTACAGTATTGTATATACAGGCCTTGACATAAACTTTTTTGATCACCAGCCACTGTGGCTAGTAGTTTTCCAACATTACTAGCCACTCACCATTTTCATTAGCCACAATTTTGTTGTTAGGAAAATATATTTTATATGCATGAATTTGATTTTCACATGCTAAAATTACTTGATTTTGTGCAATGTCCACATGCCTCCTCATTCATTCCACTTTTTGTATGTGTTGTGTATGAGCTTGCTCAGTGAGCATGAGCACAAGGGTCATGGTTTCATAGTGTTGTATTACAATTAGTTTTTATTTCAGATGACTTTTCAGAGCCCAAAGGATTTACCAAAGTTATCTCTAACCACACTAAAAATAAATAAATAATAATTTCTTAGCCACACATTTTAAATAATGTGCCAAACAAGCAAAATATAGCTGTATACTGTACTTTTTATTTAACAAAAAAATTCTTAAAAAAAAAAAAAAAAAGCATTTAAAAAATAATCATTGTCATGTATCTAAAATATGCACAGAAATCTGTTCTGGCTAAATGTTCTAGACCACCAGTTAACTACACATGAATGGGAAGTTAATATCCTATATCCTGTTCAAACAATGGTTAAAGCGAAAGCAACCGATGCTGCTTACAAAAAGACCAATCTGGAGCTCTTGAAAGCAGCAAGACTGTGGCTGCATGAACATAAGTTTTTGTCTAGTGTACTTGAAAGAGAACCGATCACACCAGTTGTGTTTCTAGGCACGTTTGTTTCAAGCAAGGAAGCAGGAGCGCGCACGTGTTTTAAACAGTCGCGTGCATCACATCAGCTGTTGCCGCGAGTAATCATCCGCTCATTCGGTATTCAACCGGCTTTCTTTTGCTCGCACAACCAAAATTATATTTGTCAGTCATGCTGCTTCTCGATTCTAAGATCGCATTTGCACGAATATTGGGCCATCTTAATGAATTTATTATCGAACCCTGCTTTTAAGAAAACTACAATTTAAAAATAATTTTCTACCAGCCAAATTGGCTAGTGGTGGTGTCTGTCTAACCCGCCACAGCTAAAATCTACCCGCATTTGGCTGGTTGACAGGTGTTCATGTAAAGCCCTGTGTATATATGTAAAATATACAGTAACAGTACACAATGTAACTTAAAATACAGCAACATACTGCATGACCCTCGTACAGTAAAATACTGTTCACATTACAGTTAAATACTGTGTAATTTAGAAAAATGGTTAACAGGGAGTGTAATAGTTGACATCTAGTGGGGAGCTTTTAAATGTGATTCAATCAAACTCCCTCTGTGGCTCTGATCTGCATTCATCCCTTCTTATGGAAAACATCATAAGTGCCAAAATGCGGTTATAGTGGCAAAAGCCTTCGTATCAAAGGGATTCTTGTCTTTTGCTTCCATCACATTTCCCATAAACTTACCATGATATTCTTGATAAGCAAGTGTTTTGAGTTTCTGTGGCTGTGTTGTCAAGCTGCCACGATGAAATGCCCCATGGGTAAAGAGTGTGTGTTTGATATGATCGTGTTTGACATCGCACTGTGACACTCTGCACATTAGTTTGACAAAGCCAGACACTTTAGCTATTCTGTGTCACTTGAGTGTGTATGTTTACTGTCTATTTCTCCAGGAGACTTGTTTGAGAGTTCAGAATGAATGTAAGTGTTTTTACGAAGCAGACCATTAATAATAGGATAATACGAACAGATAAGAGAAAAACTGTCTCGTAAACAGAACTGTTGTCTCGACTGGCGTCAGAGCAATTATATTAGATTGATGCTGCAGGGACTGTAGCTAATTTATAGTGTTTCAGTGGGTGTGTGTGACAGAGAACTCACTATTCTTCACAGAGAAACCAGCTTTCTGAGGTCAAGCCTTTACATATTTCATACACATCTGAGCACATGTGCAAACACACATGCTTCTCCACAAAGCGGTTTGCTCAGGTTTCGCCTTTCTGGGGAAAGTTTCAGAAATATTGTCCCTAAAGCCAAAGCAAAACCTGCCCACACACACAGATTTAGGTTATGTGTGTCTATATATATATATATAGTTCATGTAAGCATAGTAACGCTTATTCAATGTGTGTGAAATGGAGGTTAGCCAGTCACAACAGAGGCCATTTATACACACACACACACACACACACACACACACACACACACACACACACACACACACACACACACACACACACACACACACACACATGTCTTCAATGTACAGTAGCAGAAATCTGCGTAAGAGACAAAGAAAGGATGGAAAATGGCTGTACCACAATATAAGAGAAAACCAAAATAGTTTTTGCTGACACAGCAAAACTGAATTAGATAGAAAATGCTGCAAAAATGTTGAATCTGGGCTTTCTGGCAGTGTTATATCATTGTAATTGAGTAAGTGTTGTACAACACCAAATCAGAAAATGTTGGGACAGTATGGAAAATGCAAAGAAAAGCAGAAGTAGTGATTTCTAAATTTACTTTAACATTAAATAATGTTTGTTGTTTTGTCTGCAATGAAATACAATTCAAAGTAAATATTAAAATCACTACTTTATTTTTTTATTTGCATTTTTTTATACTGTTCCAACTTTTTCTCATTTGGGGTTGTATTATTTTATTGTAGCTATTAGCTATAATATTTATATTTTTATTTTATTAATAGCTTGAATAAGTTTTATTTGTGTATTTTCTGTTGTCATTTTAATTTTAAAGTCTTAGTAATTTATTATTTGTATTTACTTAGTTCTGTGTTTTTTTTTTTTCTTTAGTTGAGTTATTTTAGCAAATACAAATGAGAAATATGTCTTTGGCAGTTTGCTGAAATAAAATAAGTTTAAGAAATGTACAAGCTACTCATGAAAAAAGAGGTTTTGAAACATTTTTAATCTTAAAAAAACAGGATTTCAGGATGGTATTTTTTTAATTATAAAGTTGTAATCACAATTTATATTATAAATATCATTACTGGCACTTGTGATCAATTTGTTGATTAAATTAGAGTGATTTCTGAAGGATCATATGGTGCTGAAGAATGAATTGATCACTAAATACTCAGCTTTGCATCACAGAAATAAACTACATTTATATATTCACATGGAAAACAATTGTTTTACATTCAAATAATATTTCACAATATTCTGTTTTTATTGTATATATTTTATTACAATTTTATTTTTGATCAAATACATATAGCATGGATAAACAGAAAAGACTTGAACAAAAAAAAATTAGATGAAATGGAGTTTATCTTATTTAAACATAAATAAAAATATATTGATTATTATTGATTTGAGTTTTGTATTGTTTGGGTTTTCGTTATCAATGCTGCCTTAAAAGCACAAGAACAGGCGATGCTAATGTAAACCAGTGAGGATCAGATTGAACTCTGAGCCTCATGAAAAACATCTCATACACACAAAGAGAGTAACAGATGACTCTGTGTGGTTGTGTGATTGATTCTCTTTTAAGTCATCAGAAGCCAATAAGTCTTATTGTTAGACAACCTTTAGAGCAGACAAACTTAAGACTCCATTCTTCTCTCGGAGGGAATCCAGCTTGAAATATTAGACCTTGGCTCTTGTTTTTTTTCTTCTTCTTCTTTTTGTCTTCTCCTCTCTCCTCCCATTTCTGCTGAGGGATAATTTACTGCACCTTCAGCTGTTGGAATGTATTTGTAGTTGTGTATAATGGAGGTCATCTATCCTGCCTGTCAGCAGAGGGAAACACTTTTCTGACCGCAGCAGGGAGAGCTGTGTGACGCTCAAATCAGGAGAACTGTTCCTGTGGCCAAAAAAAAGTTTGTGTGCGTGTGTGTTTTGGAGACGGGTGGGACTTTGTGGGTGTCAGAGTTTAAAAGACTAATTTTATGAGCCGACCCGCTTTCTGAATGAGTGCACGAGCAACTCTACGCGACCTTCACACTACAAAGATTCAATGTTATAAACTTGTGGATTAATGCTTAGTTGGTGCTCATATGGTGGATGATATCCTGTTTATATCCACCGCCATGTTCTGTGTTCACTCCTATTCAAAATATGGTACTCGTATGATATTTTTGGGTTTTAAAAAAGTTGATTTTACTCAGTAAGACTGCTTTTATATAAGCAAATATACAATATAACCAGTAGTTTTGTAAAAGGTTATTATGTTTTCTCTATGCTAAATTTGAAAAGTAATCAGTAATATTAGTATTATAGTTTTAATTCATATTTAAAGTATATATTTTATTGTTATGCATCATTTTTAGGTTAAAATATCCATAATTTTAAGTAGGTATTTACTTATTTTTTCACTTAAACTAAATTACAATGAAAAAGGTTGGCTCATAAAAAAATGTATATCTCATTTCCTTAAAGGGGTGGTCCACTACGATATCATATTTTAAACTTTAGTTGATGTGTAATGTAGCTCTGTGAACATAAACAACATCTCTGTAATACTCTCAATGTTCAATTCAAAGAGAGACATTGGCTTTTACAGAGTTAGCTTAGCAAAGCCTACAGCGAACGAAGTTTGGGGACTACAGAAAAATACATCTGGGTCAGTGAGATCACAATTGCTTCAGGTTACGTGCCTTCCCCACGCGCATACACCCCACACAATGAAGGGGTGTGGTCAGAGGTGCTGTAAAGTTACACCAGAGAAAGCTAAAATGCCGTCCAAACGCTGCTATTTCAAGAGAGCTTCTTCTGTATTTGGGCTTCCAAAGGACATGACACATAGAGAGAAGTGCTTACAGTTTATTTTAATTATGTTCCAGATAATTATAAAAAATATATAGCTAGCATTTGACAAAAGACAGCTTCCAAAATCTCTCCCAGTTCAGTGCTGGATTCGGCTAAAAACTCCTCAAGAAAGGAGCAGCTCCAACCATAATAGATGAAGCTGTGGATTGTGAGCCACAACCTGTAAGTGTTTTTATTTGTTAAAATTGATCAATTACATGGATAGTTTCTAGCGTTAAGGGTATGTTGTAGCAAGGATGTAAACAAGGATGTAAACAACGGGAAATGCTGTTTGGCACCACTAACAATTTAGTTACAAATTCATATATATCCGTCAAACCGCTGTAAACACCCACAATATTCAGCAGTGCGTGCAGTGTCTCTCTATGTGGACGCTTTCCCTGCGTTCTACAGTACATCTCAAATAACAAACTCACAAAAGATATGTGAACGTTTCATATTATTTACACATGCTTATAACCCGAATATATGTGAAAGACACTTGTCAGATTTTATTTCAGAGAGCAGGCGTGAGGTTCAGCTGTGTCTATTTTATTTTCTATCTGATTCAGACATAAACTGATATGGCTAACAGCTACTCTGACTGACAGTGTTTACACGGCGCAAAAGCGCGTGCTTGTAGGGGCATGACACCTTTCCTGGTGACGTGGAGCCAATCCGTGTATCACATTATGTTAGCTGACCAATCAGAGCCTCTTGAGGGTGGACCTTTTGGAGCAACTAGGAAATATGACAGTTGTTTTCATGTTAGCTGAGTAGCTGTATATAATAAAAGTAAGATATATGAAAAAATAATGTGATTTTCTACAAATGAAGCATGAGCACACATTGCTTTGCATCTTATAAACACAGCCAAGCCTTAAAAATACACTGTGGACCACCCCTTTAATATACAAAATTAACAGTTTATTTTAAGTATTAACTTAAGATCTTATATTGACTTCACACTTTTGAATGTTAGAGTATCTTATATGAGAGATTCAGAAGTTGCATATTTGTGTATACAGTAATTTGACAAGTTGCACACAATGCAAATGGCATACAAAAAAGTAAAAACAAAACGAGTAGAAAAGTTAAACAGGTAAAAAAAAAGGTATTTCACAAATAAAAAACTGGCATCATTTAGTTTATTTGATTGATTTTTTTATCTATTTCCACACTACTTTCTTTGAATTGGACTATAGTTGTCACAGAGTCTAATCATAATATTTTTATTTTATTTCTAACTTTCTTTTTGCATTTACAAGCACAACATCACACATTTCTTGCCCAACATGGCCGCTCACACTCTCTTTTACTCATTAGAAATGTCAGCTCGACCTTTGTCAATGTTGCTTACAAATTAATTGGAGTCATTTGCATACATTTAAATAATTAATTTTTTTGTGGCTTGTAGTATCACTCTGCCTTTCCCACTACAACATGCAGGGGAAATGAAGTACATGAAACAGATCACGTTTTCTGTTGCAGTTGACTAAGTCTCAGCTGTGAGTTTATAATGGCAACTGGTAATGTATTCAGATTAAATAAATAATATCTTTGTTTATTCATTCATTTTCCTTCAGCTTAGTTGCTTTATTCATCAGGGGTCGCCACAGTGGAATGAACCGCCAACTTATCCAGCATATGTTTTACACAGCGGATGCCCTTCCAGCTGCAACCCAGTACTGGGAAACATCCATACACACTCATTCACTCACACACACATTCAATTCACCTATTGCGCATGCCTTTGTACTGTGGGGGAAACTGGAGCACCCAGAGGAAACCCCACACGAACACAGGGAGAACATGCAAACTCCACACAGAAATGCCAACTGACCCAGCCGGGCTCGAACCAGTGATTTTTTTTTTTGCTGTGAGGCGAACCTTATGCTATCTTAGTTGTAAATATTGTAATACATTTTAAGTAATTAATAAATATAAAATATAAATGATAAGTTATTAATTATAAGTTATTAGTTATAAGATTATAATAAATTATAATCACTGTTAAATCCAAGTGATTTTTTAAAATATTTTTTGTTACTGCACATTTTGCATATACCTTTGTTTATGTTACGTCATAGATTGCTGACTTTACTGTTATTCAAAGCATAGAGCATACACTTTTAACTCAACATTCAGTTTGTCCATATTTGACCCAACATTCATTATAAAAAAAAGCTGGGTTCCAAACAATAGATTTGTGTTGGGACACCATGAAGGAATTAAGTTGGCTTATTAGTTTTTACAAATTTAAGTGGATTGAACATAAAACAAATAAGTTATGCCAAAAAAAAACCCCTCTAAATTTAGAGTTTTCAACTCATTTTAAATAAGTACTTTGAACAAACATTAAATTAAATTTTTTGGGCCCTATCATAAAATTAAATTGCGCAATAAGGCGCAAGATGTGTTTCCACAACGTGATATTTTCAGGCCAACGCAACCCTAATTTTCTTGTTTTCTGCCACGTTGTTTAAATAGCAAAATCCACTTTGTGGGCTCATGGGTGTTCCGGTCTGGAAAAGAGGTGTGTGTAGCCACATTGTTGCTCGTTGCTATTTTGAAGAACTTAAATAGACTGCACAATAGACCAGCTGAAAGCAGGTCTAAAGTTCAGCGCAGAGCGCGTCAGTTGTGCGCCTCACTTACACATTGCTTAAAACATGCAGGATGTACAGCAATACAGATACATCTTTACAAATGAAAAAGAAATAAAGGAATAAAATGTTACAAAAATTATTATTTTCTATAAATATAAAAACACTGCCTCCACGCCTTCATCTCGTGGGCTTTTTTTTAGTTTATTCATGACAACTTTTTTTTGTATAATGTTATTATTATTAGTAGTATTATTTATTATATGCATATTTATATTTGTTTTTTTTAAACAAGCTTAGATTTGTCCATCTGTCAGGTTTTGGACCATATGGGTCATATGACGTGTGTTTGAATATAACTCAGTTTTTTGACCACACTTTGTTATTGTTGTTCATTTATTTGTTTGCTGGAAATTAGAACTGAATTTAGAAATAGTTTTGAAACAAATCTTTATGCTTAACAAACTAAATTAATTATGCAGGCTAATGGATGTCTTCAGTGGAGAGCATACAACTCAGTTACCTTATCCACGAAAGAGAGAAAGAGAAAGTAATGGCCGAATGGGGGAGGCTCATTATCCTCTTGCTGCAAATGCTGTTTTACTGTTTTCTTAACTGTTAAAATAAATAATAAATAAAAAATAAACGAACAACGCTGGGTACATTTTTTTAAATTTTGTTTAAATTGCACTTTTCAACCCAGTGGTTGGTTTAACACGTACAGTATTTGACCCAATGTTGAGTTACAACAACCCAGCATTTTTTACTGTATAATAAAAATGTATAAGTATACTGTAGGTGAACAAAAAATACTTGTCAAATTATGTTACATTGTTTAAAGCTGTTCAAATATACTTTCACTATTGACATTTTTTCAACGTGTTCTCAAGCATTTTACAATGACTACATTTACATGGACATCAGTAATATATTTGCCTTAATCTGAATTAGACAATATTATGATTAAGGTGTTTACATGAGTTGCTTTATGAATGTTCCTTTCATGATCCCATTTTATATGTTATAGTAAATACTTCGATAAACGTCATTACGTCACAATTCCAAGTTGCCTCCGGCTTTTTGGGTGTAAAGACTGGTGTGAGAATTCTCAGCATAATCATCATTTCCCGCTCTCTTGCATGAAGCCATTCTTTCATCTGTTTGTTGTCAAATGTCTGACAACTGCCGTGCATGCGTCCTGTAGCAAAATATAGTGGGAAGTCCTACAGAATGGTAATAGTTTGATTGTGGTGTTTACATGTCTGTACTGCACTTCAATAATGCCACTAAAATAGGAATACTGTACTGCACATATCTTCATTCAATTTCTTTTTAGTCAGATTATGACTTTAGTTGGATTAAGATAATCAAAAATCGCTGTTTACATGGTAGACTCCTAATTAGATTATTGTCTTTAATTTTATTAAAATATGAGTATTTGGTGTTCATGTTAACGTTCTCAATTTTGATTGTTCAGTCACATGTACTCACCCTAAAATCCCCTCACCAGGTTGAAGGGATGTCTGGAAATGAGTACACTTTTTTTTTTTAGGTCGAGGAAACAAAATGTCAAAGACTAACGGCTTTGAGAGATTCCAGTGCTGTGAAAAGTCAGCCTGAAGAAAGTGTGTCATTTATCATGAGAGGGAGAGAGAGGAGTGAATGAGAGAGAGACAGAGAGGATAAACACAGGCTTCTCAGTAGACGGCTCTTCCCATACATGGCCAGGCTCTCTAAAACACCTGTTAGCACAACATTAGTCCATCCAGCACCTGCATCCCCTCAGAGGAGGACAACGTCTGATGTACACACTCGACAATAAACACCACACAACACCTTTTAAGGACATCTTCTTTACTTATCTGCGTTGTTTCTGAAGCTCATAATTAACAATAAAATCGGAGTTTAAACAGTTTGTACTGGTTAAAGTCAATGCCAATCGTTGTTCTACCTCTGTTTTTTTCACAGAGATGCCTTAAAAACCTATTATTTTGGTTCCTCAAAGAACCTGTTAGTGATTTGATGAACAGTTTGGGATCAATTAATTTTGTAGATTCTTAAAAATGTTTTACAAGTTTTTTTTTGAATATTCATCAAGCTTGTTTTCAATTGTTAGTGCTGTAGAGAGTAAAACCCATTTTTTGCAATTAATCACACACTTATTGTGAAAATAAGCACGCACATTTTATCTTATATAACACATATTTTTTCATCATCATAACTCATAATTCACAGAATTCACGTGTATACAGAACAACAGCAAAGAGCTTGTTTTTAGCTTGGAGTTTGTTGACATTTTAGACAAGCCAAGCCAAAAAATAACTGCCTTGACCTGACTGCATTCACTTACTACAGTATGGATCCATTCATAATTAAACATCACCGCAACACACAACAATTCAAAACCTTATCTTAAAAGTGTTTGGAGACAACATAAATGTACTGAAATGGTCATCAATAAAATGTTAGTCATCAGTGCATAGAAAGTGCAAATACCTTTATACCCCTCAGTTCAGGGGTCTCAAACTCAAATTGGCGGGTGGCCATATCAGTGACTGACAATTCATAGGAGGGCCGGTTTCAGAGATGGAAAGTAACAAAGTACAAATACTTCGTTACTGTACTTAAGTAGTTTTTTCTGGTATCAGTACTTTACTTCACTACTTTTTTTGACTACTTTTTACTTTTACTTCTTACATTTTTACACAAATATCTGTACTTTCTACTTCTTACATTTTTTAAACCACGGTCGTTACTTTCGTTTTCATGTGTCAGGTGGCGCGATCTATATTATTTCTTGTCATTGCACAATAATATGAGCGCATTTTTGATGCAATCAGTCTATTTTTCCTCATTGCGTGCCTGCGTGCTGCAGCACGCGGCTTCTTCAAGGCTATCGTGCACCGTACATGGCCTAGCCCTAGTTCATGAAGATTACTATGACAGAGGGAGTCGGCGAATTTAACATGACTGATGCTGCCCTGTTTACACGGAAATAAGACACCTTTTGCTCGTTCGGATCACAGGTAAACGAGACACATTCCAGCCAAAAACATGCTGTTTAAATGCTTAAGCCTTTTGTCCACTTCCGATCATACTGCACGGGCTTTCTCTGGTCTTTCATTCTAATACCGCGAAAATAGTGCTTTTTGTAAAGATTTGTACATTTAGTACTAAAACAATCAAATACTTTATAAAAAATGTATGCATTGCGGTTTATTTCCTTTATTTCTGATGAGTTCATATTTCCTATTACAGAATTTATGCTGTTTTTCAGTTTTTGATTTTTTTTATTGGCTATATGATTTTACATATAGGCCTATATACTGTTGTCTTCAATTAATAATTTTTAACAAATATTTTACAACAACAAAGGTAATACTGGGCAATTTATGTGTATGTTTCCTGTCTTACCTGTGTATGTTGCTTTTAGCATAGAATAAATGTATTACAGTTTTTCTCAGTCACTTTAGTACATTTCTCAGATCAGAACTGAAATTTGCAAAACAGTAGGTCTAAGTGCATTTCTCAAAACAACACGTATAAATAGCAAAACACCATGGATTACCTGCAAAAGCCAGTCTCCTGCTCAAAATCCTTCAGTTCATCTCTCAAAACTAAATTTCTGTCAGTGAACATGTCAGTGGCGTCAGAATGACATGTCCTTGTATAAGACTCAAATTTCTTAGTAGTCATGTTGTCAATAACAGTGTACTCTGGAGGGCTGTTCTGCTGTGAACTATGGCAATATTTTTGCTGTTTGTACTGTAATTAGTTGCCAGATCATAAGAAAAAACTAAAGTAAAAATGTGAACATAGCCTCCTTTTAGACCTTCATTAGAAAAAGTCAAGATTCATCTGGGAGAAATGTAAAAATGCATTATGACTAAATATTAAGACAACTTGTTCAGGCATTTGAACGATTAAATGTTGTGGGGGTGAGTCTGTTCAACAGAGATAAAAATAACACATTTTGATCAACATGACATAAGCAACTGATAACATAGGAAACATCAGAGAAATGCACATAATAATTTGCATGGATGAACAAAAGCATTTGCAACTTTTTCATAAAGAGAAACTGCCTTTCTGATGTGCACAAGTGACACAATGATGATCTGAAGATTTAACAGGGGTTTTGAGAATTTCAATTCTGATCTGAGAAATGCACCAAAGTGACTGAGAAAAACTGTAACAGAATTAATGTTTATTCTTTTTATAAAATAACCACAATACCTGAAAAAAACACTGAAGTAGAGGGTTATATATGAGAGCTGCTTTTTGAAGAAAATAAGCAGCTTTTAACCTGATGCAAAAAAATAGTTTACAGTCATATCTGATAAGTATTTATTTTAGCAAAAGAAAAAATCTATATATTTTGGACAGAATTCAGTGTAAAATGTAAGACATTATTTATTAAGACAGAGTGTATCAGCATGAATGGCAGCTGTTATTTTTGATCTAACAGCGGCAAAACTACATGCTGAACACTGTGAGTTTGCGTTAGGATGATTACCTACCTATTTCACTCGATATCCTTCAGCTTCGCCCTTGATTTATCAGGGTTCGCCACAGCAGAATGAACCGCCAATTATTCCAGCATTTGTTTTACGCAGCGAATACCCTTCCAGCTGCATCCCAGTACTGGGAAACACCCATAAACACTCACATTCACACACACACACACACACATTCACACACACACACACACACACACACACACACACACACACACACACACACACACACACACACACACACACACACACACACACACACACACACACTCACACACACACACACACACTCACTTATAAACTACTGCAAATGTAGTTGAATTATTATTCGCCTATACCGCTTGTCTTTGGACTGTGGTTGAAACGGGTACTTTTTACTTTTTTACTTTTGTATATTTTTCAGGCTGTACTTCTTTACTTTTACTTAAAGGTGCAGTATGTAAGTTTGACACCCAGTGGTTGAACTAGGTATTGCACTCCTGGATCATAATAAAAGTACGCTGGGATGCCAGATTGAGTACAGGAGCGAGTGATTTAAACTGTGTTCTAAATAAAAGCAACGACACGCGATAGAGGGAATATTTTCCATATTAAAAGGAGTTTTTGTCCTAACCAACACCTCGAATTGATATATTAGAAATGGCTTCTATTTCTCACAGCTGAACAACAGAAACCTATGACAGCTAGATCACCTCAGGTAAGCCTTGTGTGCTTTATTCAGTGCTAAATGCTAACAATGCTGGTTTGAATGCATTTTACATGGCATTTGTTGCCATATACTGAAAGCAGAAAGTTCACCTCAGATCTGGAAAATACAATAAAGCGTCTGAAATTGAACTTTAGAACTAAACACATATAAGTGATTCAGCATCTACATTTAATGATGTTAAAGTGGGTTAACATGTATTAAATAGATTCTAAACCGTGAGTGAGTGCATATTCTGTGCTTCTGAAAGGCTGTATTTAAATTTCTGTCGTGTTTCGTCTGGTGCAAACAGCCAAATAGCTGATCACTGCCTCTCTCGTCACAGCGTGTTGTTAGGACATGCGGTTACAATGTAACCTGCTCACCTAATGTTTACGTTCGTAATATTTATGTAATTTGCTAATTAATAACCTCATGTGGAACTGAATCTGTCTCCCAAACTGTTCTTTTTGGTCACGGACGCATGCTTTCAGAGTCATTCTGAATGAATGAATGAAATACGTTGTTTTCCAACAAGGCAACCCAGGGTGCTGAAATATAATTGGCTAAACTGGCATGTGCATGTGAAAATTACCTAAACAAAGACAGCGTTCCGGCACGGAAAAACCATTTTCAAAGCAGAATATCTGACTTCAGCATTGTTTTTCAGTTAAACAAGTATGTTCCTTTGGGATGTTTCTTAAAGGGCCATGAAACCCCCTGTCTCAGCAGGGTGTTTTCACACCTCTAGTTTGAAAAAAGTCAGGAAAAGTGGGCGTGTCCAGCTCTGTTTAGGTGGGAGTGTCAGGGGAGGGAAAGAGGGAAGGATATGCAAATATGGGAGTTTCTGTTTGGGCACGCAGACGCAGGGGAGAAAGACAGTGACTGTGTTTACATGGCCATCAGTAATCGAACTACTTGCCAAATTATTAATTTGTCGACTTTAACAGCAGTTTGGCATTTTCACTTTTTATTCAGGAACATTTCCTGCATGTTGCCTGTGACAAACGAGATATTAAAAGCGAGGAACTGCTGGAGAATGGAGTTTTAATCCAATGTTTGATACCGCACGGCGAATGGGAGAAAAAAAAAAAAGTCCTCCGCATTTCTCGGTAACTTGGATGACTCGGTAGGCAGCGTCAGAAAGCCGTGTGTATATAGACTATATCCTGTCACAAAATGCGGCGAAAATCCTGCACGACGGGAAAAGTTTGATCATGTTTACATTTGGAGAGCAGCATTTACAGCGGATCTTTCAGTCTATAAAATTGGGCTATAATATTGCAGTGATATTAATACTGTAAACTTGGTAACTAAATCTTGGTAACTAAATCATTTTGACTGAGGTATGCCTTTAAAAACTGAAAGAGCTCTGCTGACCACGAACTAACTTTGCAATCTGGGTAAAACTAAGGGCACTGCACTACAAACACACTTACCAAATCTGTAGACAGACAATCAAACTGGAGCCGTGTCTTTTTATTAAACGGAGACGAGCGGTAAATCCGGATTTCACCATTTCCAGATGCGAAAAACTCTCGGGTAAAAAATGTTCCTTACAAACGCATTTCTGTCGCGTGCACTGTAATCCACACGTGAGTCCAGCTGCTCTCTCATAGAGGGAAAATGAAAACAAAACCTTGTTGCTGCACACCGACGACCCATGTCTCCAAATTCTTGTTCTTTCACTTGTTTTAGCAACACAACGTGGCGTCTCTCTCTGCCGTCTGTACAGCGTAAACAGTCTCCGGAGCTATCATGCATATTAATGAAGTTTCGCGTCATACACAATAGAGCGCGCTGATTGGTTTGAAGCACGTCTTCTCATGAATTAATGCCGCACACTCAGATGCGTCAGAACGTCCTCAAAAAGACAGACAGCCACTATCCTGGCTGGATTTACCCTAAGTATCTCATGGCCGTGACGCAGCTTCAAAAATTCGTTTCAAACCGGAAGAACGAATTTGCTCAAAATAACGCAAAAACAACCAATTTTCACTTTTTAGTGCAATATATGTGTCCCAATAGTGTTTATAGCAGCGTGGGACACATATATGACTGTCAACAGCTCAAAAAAAGTGTTTTGGTGTTTCGTGACCCTTTAAATATCTGCCCACATATTATGGTATTTTTATGCTTTAGAAGAGTCAAAAACTTACATACAGCACCTTTAAGTACAAAAGTGTAGTCAGTACTTCTACTTTTACCAGAGTCGTTTTAAACATGAGTATCTATACTTCTACTTAAGTAAAGGATGTGTGTACTTTTGCCATCTCTGGCCGTTTTAACATTCTAGCAGACAAAAAAAGTGGAAACCTGATGTAATTAATGCAAAGTATCAAAGCTCCTTCTCTTTGTTTTTTATTGTACATTTTAAAGGGGTAGTTTAAATTGCTATGAAAAAACTACAATTTAATAATGGGCATAATAAAAATAATTATTATGTCCCAATGAATTGTTGCTTAGCCAAAAGTTAAGTTAAGTTTAGTTGTAAGACAGCAGAAAGCAGTTTGGGTAACTTTATTGACTTTACTGGCAATAGTTCTTCTCAATCTCTCTCTTTTCTGTAAAACTACAACAAAGAAGAGAAACATCTGTATATATTCACATCTACTTTAACATGTTCAATTTAGCCAGCAGTCAAATTTTACTGATGCACATTTTTATACAATTCTTAATATACATATTAAAAAATCTGTTAACGAGACCATTTGAACCGAATGTTAGCAAAATTATCATACTTACACCACCAGCGTAACGTGTAAGCCATGAAGAGGTACAAAATACAGGTGGTATAAAACTGATTATAATAAAATGGCCCTTGAATATTTACAAAAATATAGCTTTAGTAAAAATAGAGCACTTATGGACATATATTTCAACGTTTAAATCAACCTCAGAAATAATCTGCATGTGGGTTACTCTCGACTGCACACCAAGAGAAACCGAAAGTAACCCGATTATATAGTACATATAAAAAATATATGTTTTGGTGGGCTGAATCTTGTTATATTTTGACGTCAGTTGCGGGCCGTAGGGAGGAGGAGAGGGCAAATGCTTCAGTTGGTTTACGGGTCAAAAATGCTTAAACAATATTTTTTTTTATCTCGAGGTTTGGTGAGTTTTTCTAAAATGACCCCAACATTAGAAAAAAATATACATAACTTACAATTTTTTTTGAAAAAAATTTATAATTCATCTATTTTCATTTAGAGTACAACCATTGTGTCACAGAAGGAGACGGGAACCAGAGATGTAAGTATGATAACAGTTTATTTAATTAGGATGGCAGGGTGATACCGGAACTTAATGGAGATGCTTTGCAGGATGGATATGGAGGATCAGATGAATCAAAGGTGTAATGGAAGCCAGGCACACAGATAGATGGGACCGGGGATCGACGACAACCAGAAGAGGGACCAGGAAAAACCACACTAGGAAGGAGAGACGCAGACACTGGAGATCATAGGGAACGAGAGGTAAGTAAACTTGGAATATAGATATACACACTGACCGTGAGGAGAGTGCAGTCCTTCTTAGTAGCAATAAGGCCTAACATTGAGTGAGGGTTGGTGAGGGTTCTTATGGTGCTGACGTGATGACAGGGAATGACGTGCAGGCTGGGGGCTGATTAATATTCAGGTGACAATGATCGGGGTGATTGCGGTGACTGAAGCCGTGGTCACACTGGACTTTTCTCCCCATAGACTTCCATTCATATGCACGCGAATGCGTCAGACCGGAAACGCAAGCTCATGCAACAAGTTTCGCGGTTCACTGCGTAGCAAAGTTCAAGCTTGGTGAACTCTGACCTGCGAAATCGCATTCTGTGACTGCGTAAGACCAATCGAAGATCAGAACATGACCTCTCTGTACAGACAATTAAAATATGGACTAATCGCTTGCTTTTTAAAATGTCTAAACATCATGTTTAATCCCGCCCCTTTCCCAGTACCGTACTACAGAATTTCACATGCTCAAACGCAAGTGTGACCGTGGCATGAGAGTGGGGAGAACCTGGTCTGGCTGTGACACAATGACTACTTTTACATGGACATCAGTAATCGAATTATTTGCTTTAATCTAATTAAGAAAATAATAAGACTAAGGTGTTTACATGAGTTGCTTTTTGAATGTTTCTTTCATGATGCCATTTTACATGTTATAGCACATAATTCGATTATTATCATTGCGTCACCGCGCTATGCGCAATTCCTTCCTTATTCCTCCGGATGTAATTTCGGGTGTTTCATTTTTAATTTGTCAACTTTAACTGCAGTTTGGCACTTTCACTTTCATTCACGAAGATTTCATGCATGCCCACCGTGACAAACGAGATATTGGATGCAACTATGAACTGCTGGAAGAGTTGTTTTAATGGAAGTACATACCGCATGCTGAATGGAAGAAAAAAAAAACCTCCTCATTTCACTATGCAGGTGTCTGTGGTCTTTACTGACTCTGTAGGTGCAAAGAGTGTCAATCAGCTGTGCGTGTGTGTGTGTGTGTGTGTGTGTGTGTGTGTGTGTGTGTGTGTGTGTGTGTGTGTGTGTGTGTGTGTGTGTGTGTGTGTGTGTGTGTGTGTGTGTGTCTGGGTGTGTGTGTGTCTGGGTGTGTGTGTGTGTCTGTGTGTGTGTGTGTGTGTGTGTGTGTCTGGGTGTGTGTGTGTGTGTGGACTACCCTGTCGCAAAAAGCGGCTTAAAGTCCTGCATGACTTTAATAGTTCGATTAAGGTGCGACTAAAATCGGCATACTCCACATGTCTTAATTTGATTTTTCTTTAGTTTGATTATGACCTTAATCTGATTAAATTAATAAAAAATCTCTGTTTACATGGTAGACTCCTAATCAGAGTATTGTCTTAATCGCATTAAAATCTAATTATTGGTGTCCATGTAAACGTAGTCATTGGCTGTTTCTCAATTCTAAGAATGCAGAGAACGGATTTGTGTTCTCATGAAGACGGTTCTTGCCAAGTTACCTCTTAAGAACGAACTTGGGCGACGGCGAGAACACAGAACACGTCTTATGAGAAATGAGATGCTGCGTTCTTGCAGATGGTCACATGACCTTCACACATTTTTTAGCAGAAAATTATTTAAACATGACAGCACTCATACAACGATTAGTTTTTTTCTTTTCACTATACAGTTGAAGTCAGAATTATTAGCCCCCCTTTGAATTATTTTTTCTCTTTTAAATAATACCCAAATCATGTTTAACAGAGCAATGAAATTTCACAGTATGTCTGATAAAAAATTTTCTTCTGGAGAAAGTCTTGTTTGATTTATTTTTGCTAAAATAAAGGCAGTTTTAAATTTTTTTAATAACCATTTTAAGGTCAAAAGTATTAGCCCCTTTAAGCTAAATTTTGTTTCGATAGTCTACAGAACAAACCATCGTTATACAATAACTTGCCGAATTACCCTAACCTGCCTAGTTAACCTAATTAACCTAGTTAAGCCTTTAAACGCCACATTAAGCTGTATAGAAGTGTCTTGAAAAATATCTAGTAAAATATTATTCACTGTCATCATGGCAAAAATAAAATAAATCAGTTATTAGAAATGAGTTATTAAAACTATTATGTTTAGAAATGTGTTGAAAAAATCTTCTCTCCGTTAAACAGAAATTGGGGGAAAAATGAACAGGGGGGCTAATAATTCAGGGGGGCTAATAATTCTGACTTCAACTGTATATAACTTCTGAAACTCCTGAGACAAATAATTATATCTCTGAACTTTAATAATAAACAGAATGCTGCGCTTCCCATCCCCGCAATGACTTCTGGGACTTCTCGAGCGAGTTTGGCGCTTAAGTCTGCATCTACGCATCCTCGACATCAGGAACACATCCGGTAACTTTCACGTGTTCTCTGTTCTTGCTGTCTTGAGTATTGGAACTGAACTTTTCTGAACTCAAGGACGCAAGAACGCTGAAGAACGCATATTGAGAAATAGCCATTGTCTTTTGGGTCAATTTTGACCCACCAGATGTAAATTTTTAAACGCACACACACACTATAAGAAGATGCAGCATTCACTTTTATGAATACTGTCTTGCTAAAAACTTTTTATACTTTTATGCAGGTACTTTTAACATCAAAAATACTTTAGTCAAAAACAAGTGTTGCCCACTGATTAAACATTAATGAAATACTCCACACTGATGAGGAAAAACATAGACATTCACAGAGTTTGTGATAAAGATGAGGTTGTTTCTTCGTGAAAAAAAATGCATTTGAAGAATAAAATAAAATGTACCTGCTTTATTTTAGAGGTTTAATTAAGTCAGATAATTTTTGACCCAAAGTGTGAATGATGTGCGCACAATTCTAAGACCCTGTTTACACTAGTACCTTTTAGTTTTAAAATGGCGCTTTAGAATGAAAATGATCCGCGTCCACACTAGCGTTTCACTCAGCATTTCTGTCTACATCTTGTTGTCTATATCTAACTACATATTCCCCGACTTTGGTCTTTTGAATCTATTACTTGTTCTCAGGTAACGTGTTTTGGCTAAGCGCAAAGATAAGTTAGGTTAATAGGCCTATCTTAATTAATGTAACCGGGGACACCGATTCTCTACATCTGACTGATTGTTTGCCTTTATTTTCTCTATTGTGTAAACTTATTGCACGTTAAACTTTTATAATGGCCATTATTGATCATTAAAACGGATATTCAGCAAAAGAGAGAGTATGTTTCATATTTTCAATGAAAATGAAAGGAGGCAGTAATGTTATAGACTCTGTTTTGTTATAAACATGCATGAAGATGACAGTCATATCATGCAGCTACACGACGCCTCAACATTTTTGATGTCTGTTAAGTTGCTTATATCAAAATGAAAATAGGCAGTTCCTCACATCATGTTTTCATTTTATTGTCAAGATAGTGAAACAGCATAGCCAGGGTGATGTGAATGACTTTATAAAGTACACACTCGGAGTTTGTTTTCCATATCAAACTTGTGAAGTCTGAACTTACACGGAGAGGATGTAAAACTGAACTGTGTGAAGGCTACTTAATATTTAGGAAAAAGCCCCAATCAGATAGGCGAATGTCTGCAGCCCCACCTCCGTTTTCAGATGTTTCCGTTTTCCCCCATCCACACTGAGACGGAGCAGCAGCGTTTTAGAATGAAAATGGCCTCTCCAGCGTTTTCAAAACGCTCTGTTCTCGGGGCTCGAAAACTCTGGCGTAGTGTGGACGGATGGCATAACCGTAGCAAAACTTATGCGTTTTAAAACTAAAACATATTAGTGTAAACGGGGCCTAAGACAACAGGAGGGATAAACAGACTCAGCATGCATACTGTCTTACTGCAATCATCTTTACAATGACTACAATCTAAATCCATCAAAACTTTACTAGCAAGACTGGTTTGCTTCATCCAGCTAAGAAATAAAACATCTGGCCATGTTTTGAAATTTAGTTTAGTCCATTTTTTTACCCAGCGGAAAGCTTGAGATCTTCAGAATTTGTCATTGAATATGATAGAGCTTGTGTTTTAAAGCTAAACACAAACCTGAATGAATAACTCACACAAAACAGGCCTGGATTCACTCTTCTCTCTGCCTGTTTTTTTATT
The DNA here is from genome assembly GCA_903798195.1 of Danio kyathit. Classification (NCBI taxonomy): domain Eukaryota; kingdom Metazoa; phylum Chordata; class Actinopteri; order Cypriniformes; family Danionidae; genus Danio; species Danio kyathit. The sequence continues at coordinate 30,080,652 of LR812523.1, forward strand.
TTATTTTACTATTTTAGTGCTGTTTTGGACTGATATGTTGAATGCCTTTGCATGTGGATCACTGGACTGAAAACTTTCCCAGAGTTCAGCAGCTGAAAATGATCTGACCAGACATAGAGAAGTAAAAGGGTTTGATAGAAAGGGTTTAATTGAAAGACGCTCCTGCCATTAGATGCTCAGTGTGATAAAACCCTGTCCTGATGTCCAAGAACTTTCAACTGCATGATGTATAAATTATGAAAATGATGCAATATTCACAGATCTACTTGCATTAAATAAATGTAATAATTTTAACATCTTCCATGATGGAAAGCTCTTAATACTATGATTTATGATGGATTCTTTCTGCCAGTTATGATTCTGCAAGAAAGAGCTCTATGACCCTACAGTGATATTAAAAGACGAAATGCAATGTACATCTTATTGGTAATGCACACTATATAGAGGAAAGTAGATGAATCTTTTTAATGTTAGTCAGTGTTCTTCAGTCTTTTAGTTGCTATTGACTTCCAAATATAACCACCTTTGTACAAGAGATCTCATAAAATGGAAAAGGCTGTACAGATTTATGAATGAAGAATTAGCGCTTGGCGATTAATCAAAAAGTGATCAAAAATCAACATTCAGAACCTATAATCGATCAAATTTTTACAGGTAAATTTTTTCAATTACTTTCCCTACCACATGTGCAGTCACGTGACCCCGCTCTGTTTACACTTCTGCGTTGAGTGCAGCGTATGGTATGGTGCAACCTTCATGTGTTTGCATACCACTCGCTGTGACTGATGCCGACGCTGTCCCCTTAAAAAATTTAACTACACGTTGCGACGATGCATAGTGCAAGCTCTGTGAATGGTCAGCTTGGTAGCGTTGACAAGTGTAGGTGGCGCGGAGAGGGCAAAATAAATAAATAAATAAATAAATGAATAAAATATTTGTTTATTAATTGTAATCGAGTTAAAATGTAATTAATTGAGATTTTGATTTTAGGCCAAATCGCCCAGCCTTATGAAGAATACTCATTTGCAATGGGACACTACTCTTATAAGTGGTTCTAAAATATTATCTGGAAGATATTTAGTTTTTTTAAGTTAGTTTCATCATAACTTTTATTTGTTTAGTATTGTATTTATTTATTTGTACAATTATTTACTGCTTTTAAGTTTATAATATCCATTTTTATCCATAATTTATTAAAATGTTTATATTTTATTATTTTATTTTTTATAATTTATTGTGTTGCATTCATATTCTGTGTGAATCTTGTTATATATTGTTGTATATACAGTACATATTTATTTATACATGTACAGTTGAAGTCAAAATTATTAAACCCCCTTTGACTTTTTTTTTTTTTTAAATATATGTTTAACAGAGCAAGGAAATTTTCACAGTATGTCTGATAATATTTTTTTTTCTGGAGAAAGTCTTTTTTGCTTTGTTTCGGATAAAAGCTGTTTAAAAATGTTTAAAAAAACATTTTAAGGTCAAGATTATTAGCCCCTTTAAGCTGTATATTTTTTTTCGATAGTCTACAGAACAAACCATCATTATACAATAACTTCCCTAATTACCTGCCTTAACCTAATTAACCTAGTTAAGCCTTTAAATGTTACTTTAAGCTGTATACTGTAGAAGTGTCTTGAAAAATATCTAGTAAAATATTATTTACTGTCATCATGGCAAAGATAAAATAAATCAGTTATTATAAATGAGTTATTAAAACTATTATGTTTAGAAATGTGTTGAATAAGGCCCAATCATAATTATATTTTTGTACCCCTACCCCTAGTTCAAAACTTAACCCTAAGAATTGGGACAGCACTTCAACACCTGCACACGTCATCATTTGTCATCGCGATCTCTTGCTTCACATGAGATCAGACGATGGCGACTGCTGTAGTTATTCCAGTTGTGTTATTTTTTGGTATTTATCTTCAGGAAATCACTGAAGGGATATATTATGTTATCATAACAATCTAATGTGGCAATAAGATCGTAACTGTACTGTGTATTTACACAGTGGCCATATTCATCTATGTAAACACACAAAAACAACATTAACATTATCCCAGACACTATAAAAAGTTCATTTTCAGCCACTTGACTGCTCTCACAGGGTGTTCGAGTGTCATCGAGTGTCAGAATATTGTGGGACTGCTGTACAGGAGTTATTATTAGGGATTATAAATCGCGAAATTTAGCTTATTTTTTTTCGTTACCATCAAAAGCATGATGGTAAAACACAAACACTGTTATGAATATATTAAAACATATGTTTGTTTGTCGTAATAATTTGGAATAATGACAAAAAAATACTAATTTGTGGATCTCCTTATTTCCGGGTTCAGCAATACTGCCATTGCGGCTGGTGTATTCTGGGAAATATTCTTACCCGTTCGTTTTGAGTGTGGTCCTGAAAAATCTTCGTTCGAAGGGGTGTATACCCCTTGCCCTTAGCCCTACGCCTTCAAGCTAAAGAGAATTGGGACACCACTACCCCTTGACGTGAACGCGCAAAACGAGGGGTAGGGGGAAGGGGAAGGGCTAAGGGGTAGAATTGGGATTGGGCCTAAATCTTCTCTCTGTTAAGCAGAAATTGGGAAAAAAAAATAAAGAGGGGGGCTAATAATTCAGGGGGGCTAATAATTCTGACTTCAACTGTATATAGTTTGTTTCATCAATGCATTTATTGAAATTGGTCCCTGAATATAATTATCTTGCTAATTTAGTACATATTACAGTTTTGTCAAAATGAATGGCGGTCAGGGCATTGCTATAACTCTCCATTTTGGCATTTTTATAAGGATGACAGATGCAAATTTTCATGCACATCTCACTGATTGACAGATAGCGGACTTTAATTTCAGAGTTTTTTAAAATAACGTATTTATTACATTTTCAAGCAATACAGATACAACAACAAACAAGTGAACAGAACAAGTTCATTGTAACATTGTAATAACATTGTAATAATAATAATAATAGTTAGCTTAATTTTTTTTAAAAAAAGGATCAATAAAATTAGAGATATTGCATATTCATACACCACAAACCATCACAGCATCTGACCTCATTAAATCAAGCCTCTGATGAGTATGGAAGTTATGTTTAAACCCATATGCAACAAAATGGATCCAACCTTTCCTGAAATAAAATATCCTTGCCTTGTAAAACACAAGTTAAGTAACCCAGTGGTACATATTCAAGTATTACTCTGTGCCATAAAGACTTTATAGGAGTTTTGTCCGATATCCAGTTGAGGAGAATACATTTTCTTCCACAAATTGTCAAGAACTTGCAAAGTGTTTTTTATGTATTTGTTCATATTAATCGTGTTGTATATCCCAAGCACCATATACTTTGGGTCACAACCAATATTAATAGATAAAATACCATTAATTTCTTGTTCAATCATGGCCCAGAATGTTTGAATTTTTATTTCAGTGTTGTGTTTATATATAGCTAACATTTCATATTATAGCACAACTTCTAATTTTACCTCTGTCAGACGCTCTGCTTTTTTCAGTGTCGAAAATTGGGCTCATACCCAGCCCCCCTGCCCAGTCTCTGTAAGGCCAATGTAGGGGGCAGGATTAACGAGTGATTAATTGATGTCATGGCTGCGGACAGACAGTAAAAAGCACTGGGGTCCTGCAGGCTGTGTCAGTGTGACTCATTAATGGCCTTGCTGGCCTGGCCTGAGCTCTGTATTACATTAGAGCTGGTGAGTGAGTGAGCGAGAGAGAATGACAAAACTAATTACAGTGATGTAGTGGCTTTGTTGCACTCTGCTGCACATTGCTGCCGAGTGTTGCAACCACTCACACATGTGCGCGTACAGACACACATCATCCAAAAACTGAGAGTGTGTTTGATTCACAAACGGCACACTTCTGCTCCCTCGCACATGTGCTGTGTAATGCAGATGGATTGGTTATACAATCACAGGCCGTGATGACACTGACGCTATATCTTTCTTTTGGATCCAGATGTTCAATCTGGCTTAGAGTAGAGCAGGATCTTTGCACTCAGACATGGCCTTTTCATTAGACAACAGGCAGAGGATAACAACAAAGGAAGAGCGAGAAGATAAAAGACAAACACAGTGGTCACGTGTACTGCAATCTGATTCTTTGACTTCAGAAATGATTCAAACTTCTACCTTTACAACATTTGATAACACTTGGCATTGATTCATTGAGGACTAGAGTTTCAAAATGTAACTAACATGATTCAAGTAATTTTCTCTTCATTCACTGCAAAAAGTGATTAGTTAACTAACTTTGCCTAAAAAAGTAAATCCGTTGCCTTAAAATAATTTAGTAAACAAACTTACTTACACAGACTGTAATGGACACCAAAGAAATGTTTGTCTGTAAATTATCTCCAAGTCCTTATTGTAGTTTTTGACCTAACCAACAAGTTGGAACGTTCCTACATATGGTGTGGGAATGTGAGAAGGTTTATGAGTTTTGGGAGAAAATGTCATCAATACTGTCTGAAATAAGAGGAAAATGTGTACCAGTGCAGCCAGCTGTGCCCCTTATAAATGAAGATTCCTACTTAAGATTTACAAAACTACAAAAAAAGATCTGGGGTGCTTTTCCGAAAACCATCGTTAGCTAACTAAGGTCGCAAGTTGCATCTTTACAAACATAGTTTGTTGATTTGGCGTTTCCCAAATTCCTAGTTATACACCCTATGCCCTATTGCTTTCAAACCTTCCAACATTTAAACTTGGAATGATTTAAAAAAAAAAACATTAGTCATCTCTCTTACCTGTAATTTGCTTTCAAAGTTTTTTTACAGTTCAGTTTTAGCGATCTTCATATTGACAATTGCGTTCCCTTTGCAGTGCACTTTGAAAACATTTATTCCATTTTAAATGCAGCCGTGGCTCATGACGAAAGCTATAGGTGACCTATTATTTAAAAGCGGAATTTACATTACGTCTCCAAAGCTTGTGAAAACAAAAATAAATAGCATACGTTAATGGTTTTAATTTATAGTAGGTTATTTATTAAGAAATGTATCTGTATATGACATGGGCCTGTTGGTTAGAACATTTCTGTAGTGGTTTGAATGTGTCAAATTGTAAAAGGGGATTTTTACAATGAACAAAAAAATTAATTAATAAAGTAATAATAATTATATATATCTTCATTTCTTAATAAATGGTAAACGCACTCCACGTAGACAGGACTAATGAATTTATTTATTTTTGTTCTATTGTAAATGCCATTTGGAGGATTTTGTATAGCCCCTCATATGTAAAATCAATTAAAAATGTATACCAAAAAACTATGTGCATAACTATAAAAATTAAGTTAAGTCAATTTAACTTTTTCAAGTAACGAGTTTAGGGTTTAAAAGTAAAGAAAATTCGTTTTTTTTAAGCAACAGATTTACTCACTTTCAAAGTAACTAATGCTGAGTAAGTTTCGTGTTGACAAAACCATACAAGTTCAACCTAGTTAAGATCAGGTTAAGATGTTTCACACAAACTTTTTCTGTTAACTCAGAGTTTAATCCATAGTTTGTGATGAACTCTGGAACAGATACAGCTTAAAGTGTGACACGTACAGCCAGTCACACAACACATGAGAGAATTCATTTCTCATGAGAGTTTTCTGTTGATGATTGTCGTTAGCAGAAATATGATCGATATAATCAGATTAATGACAAGGCAGAAATAAACACTGTTGAGGAAAGCTTGAGAAGCTAACTTAAAACAAATATTATTATAATATTGCAATATAATATTTTGATTTTAATAGGTTCACAAATAGCTCAAATTTTAATAGGTTTACAAATACAGTCATTTTAAAAGCCTTATATATCATGGCAAATGTATATGTAAATATTTAAATGTTTATTTATTTTTTTAAAGCCATTATCATTTTAATTGACATTGTGAAACTATTTGAATATATAATATAAAGTATAAAAAACTAATTTCTAGAATATAAATAAATTATTAACAACAAAAGTCAATTTCTGACTCAAAAAGTTTTTTACTGTAAATTGCTCATTTTTAAATTTGGAGTAAAAAAAGCAAGAAAAAGATGCATGTGGACTGGCAGTGGCTTTATTACATCACTTTACTCATGGTTAATTGGTCCTAAGTTCGCAATCTCTTACCCAGAATAAAATGGGCTTCGGAGCAGGTCAGACATGTAGCGCAAGTTACTGTAGATTGGCTACGAAATCTGAAAACCATTCCAATTTCTTGAGCTCGAATATTCAGTTTGTTCAAACTATACACTTTCAGAATTCAGAATGGTTAACCATGTGCATCATTTTGCAGCTGGATATTTTTACATTGCTCATTCGTTCATAACATTTACATGTGCACCAATTATCCAACAGAGTAATGACTTAGAGGCGGATGTTTAGATGTGTTCATGTGTTACCTCTGTTTATATGCTTTTTCCGTTGTTCGCTAAGAAGTGTGGCTATTTTTACCTCTATTTATCGTATTCTTCACAGTCCAATTCATCAAATCACCTACATTAGACATGTTACTGGCCGCTGTTTTTATCTCCTTATTCATCACTGTGATGAACATTGCGACGTCACTGTAACTGGGTTTATCTTTGCTGCATTGCATTTGTTGCTCTATCTTGGATGGAGGTGTGTAGCTTAGGCTAAGCAGCGAGTTGTGTTGGTATATTTATGATTTGGAGTAGAGGGAAAGCACTTGAGAATAATGTCATTCATGTTCATTCATGATGTTTTGGGAACAACACATAACATCTGTGTACATTTGAGCACATGCACTCTTTGTTCAGAGCGGTAATATTATGATTAAGGTGTTTATGTGTCAGTTTATTGTGTTTAAAATTGCTGTACACAACATAGTTGAATGAGATTATAATTCCTACAATTATAAGCTTAATCACATTCATCTGATTGAAGTATTGTATTTACATAAAGCAAAGTTTAATTGCCAAAATCCCATTATAATCCCATTATTATGGTGCACGTAAATGCATGCAAGTTATAACGTATTCCCAGCTTGCCTAATTGTAACATTTGCCATATTTCGTATTCAAAATCACAATTCCTTGATGTAAAACAATCAAATTAAATTACATTAGATTACATTGTCCAGCCTTATTTTGTCATATTGTGTCAATATGTGTCATTCTCTGAAAGGTTTACTAAGTGGATTACGTTTGATATCAAAACAATAAAACAATAAAAATCAATGTTACTGCCTATAATTAGTTGTAATGTAACAGAATTAGAAACTATCACTTTTTATTAGCGTTAAAATGATTTAAATATGTGAGAAACAGATTATCATAAAGAGCAAATATAACACAAGGACTTGGTTCAGTTGATTCAATGGAAGTCTTTAGTTTAATCAAATATCAAAATATGACATTTTGAATAATAGAAATATATACAGTTGAAGTCAGAATTAATAACCCTCCTGAATTATTAGCCCCCACTGTATATTTTTCCCCCAGTTTCTGTTTATTGGAAAGATTTTCTTTCAACACATTCATTCATTCATTTTCTTCTTAGCTGAGTCCTTTTATTAATCTGGGGTCGCCACAGCAGAATGAACTGCCAACTTTCTTTCAACACATTTCTAAACATAATAGTTTTAATAACTCATTTCTGATAACTGATTTCTTTTATCTTTGCTATGATCAGGGCCGGATTTTGTTATTTGAGTATTTATTTATTTATTTATTTAGCTGTCTTTTTCTTCGTCTTCGTCTTTTTCGTCCTGCTTTCTACATTTTTAGTTTAACGCAGTCTCTTCATTTGAAAAGATTTGTGTGTTTAAAATAATTTCTTAGCTAAAAATTATGAATAAAATATTTGGTATCTGATTTGACTATTGGACTGATCTATGATTAGGGGTGGTGGACACATTTGCACAGATGTACTAATTAAGGTAAATTTGTATTTGTTAGACCCTTATCCTACAAAATATGATAGAAAATGACATTAAATATAATTTATAGTAACTCCTAGGTATTTATTGTGGGCCCCCAGACTTCCCGGGGCCCTAAGCAGCCGCTTACCTTGCTTATTTGTTAAATCCACCCCTGGCCATGATGACAGTACATAATATTTTACTATATATTTTTCATGATACTAGTATTTAGCTTAAAGGTGCAGTATGTAAGTTTGACACCCAGTGGTTGAACTGGGTATTGCACTCCTAGATCAAAATAAACACACGCGTGGGATGCCAGAGATTGAGTACAGGAGCGAGTGATTTAAACCGTGTTCTAAATAAAATCAACGACACGCGATAGAAGGAATTATGTTCCATATTAAAAGGAGTTTTAGTTTAACCAACACCTCGAATTGAGATATTAGAAACGGTTTCTATTTCTCACAGCTCAACATGTGAAACCTATGACAGTGCACCTCAGGTAAGCCTCGTGTGTTTTATTCAGTGCTAAATGCTAACAATGTGAGTTTGAATGGATTCTAAACCTTACCGTTTCGTGAGTGAGTGCTTATTCTGTGCTTCTGAAAGGCTGTATTTACATTTTTGTCGTGTTTCGTCTGGTGCAAAGAGTCAAACTGCTGTTTGCGTGTTGTTAGGACACGAGATTACAATGTAACCTGCTCACCTAATGTTTACGTTCGTAATATTTATATCATTTGCTAATTAATAACCTAATGTGGAACTGAATCTGTCTCATTTCGACGTCTGATACTGTCCATTTCGGTCACGGGCGCATGCTTTCAGAGCCTTTCTGAATGAATGAATGAAATACGCTGTTTTCCAACAAGGCAACCCAGAGTGCTGAATTATAATTGGCATTCTGCAGGTTAACTTTACCTAAACAAAGACAGCGTTCCGGCACGGAAAAACCATTTTCAAAGCAGAATATCTGACTTCAGCATTGTTTTTCAGTTAAACAAGTATGTTCACTTGGGATGTTTCTTAAATATCTGCAAACATATTATGGTATTTTTATGCTTTAGAAGAATCAAAAACTTACATACAGCACCTTTAAAGTGCAATTTAAAGGCGTAACTAGGTTAATTAGGTTAACTAGGCAGGTTAGGGTAATTAGACAAGTTTGTATAACAATGGTTTGTTCTGTAGACAATCAGAAAAAAATATTGCTTAAGGGGAATAATATTATTGACCCTAAAATGGTTTAAAAATATTTAAATCTGCTTTTATTCTAGCCAAAATAAAACAAATAAGACTTTCTCCAGAAGAAAAAAATTATATAGGAAATACTGTGAAAAATTCCATGCTCTGTTTAACATCATTTGGGAAATATTTGAAAAAAAAAAATCATAATCACAATTTTGACTTCAACTGTACACCCTAGAATTGTGCAGCCAATGTTTGTAACAAGTTTTTCTCGGGATTGTAAAAATCTAGTTTTAATATCAGTAAATTGTCACAAAAATTGACTTGCAAATAGACAATTAGATTTAGTTTGAAACTAGATCCCAGCCTTAAACAACGGATAAACGAAGGACAAAAACAGTCGTGCTGTGCTGAAGGGAGGTGGACTCTGCTTCTGACCCAGAGTAAAGCTCAAGCGCGTATACGGGAGATATTCTGTCTCTGCTTTTAATGCGTAGTGACGTTGATTACAGGCCCCAGATGCGGCCTACTATGACTACATCTACAGCCTGCAGAGAGACACTGTGAAAGAGTGCTACGATATAGAGGTCAGCATGTAGAGAAGGGGAAAGGCCAGTCCTGGAGCAGTAGGCTAATCACAATGCTCATAGCGAAAGGCCAGCGTCACCCATAGCACTTAGCCTTTCTGTCTCTGCTAGCATTACACTTCTGTGGCTGCTGATCAACACAGCGTCACCTCTGACATTGTGTTTTTTTCCCCAGCTCATCCTCCTGGTGTTTCTGCAGCCCCAACAGCTGTGGACGTTAAATCTAGCATTGCTCTTCGTTAGATAAACAATACTGCCCCAAGAACTGAGTGATCAATAATGATCACTAATTGTGTCAGTCATTCTTCAAATAATTAAACTGCAGTAATGAAAACTCCTTGGTAATCAGTGTATGCCTAATTATTGTTTTGAATCATTCTCGACTTGCTTTTAATAATAAATATTCTACAAATATTCTGACAAAGGAAAGTGCAGTTTCATATTTAAGGTGATATATAAAATGTTTTTAAAATGTTTTTTGCAGATATTAGAAAATTGTAATAATAATAATAATAATAATAATAATAGTAATAATAATAATAATAATAATAATAATAATAATAATAATAATAATAATAATAATAATAATAATACGATTGACCAGAAAATTGAGGTGTAATAATAATAATAATAATAATAATAATAATAATAATAATAATAATAATACGATTGACCAGAAAATTGAGGTGTAATAATAATAATAATAATAATAATAATAATAATAATAATAATAATAATAATAAGATTAACCAGAAAATTGAGGTGTAATAATAATAATATTAATATTAACCAGAAAATTTATCTGTAATAATATCCCATAATAATAATAATAATAATAATAATAACAATAATAATAAGTAGATTAACCAGAAAATTAAAGTGTAATAATAATAATAACCAGAAAATGTATCTGTAATAATATCCCATAATAATAATAATAATAATAATAATAATAATAAAGATTAACCAGAAAACGGATGTGTAATAATATCTCATAATAATAATAAAAATAATAATAATAATAATAATAATAATAATAATAATAATAAAGATTAACCAGAAAACGGATGTGTAATAATATCTCATAATAAAAATAATAATAATAATAATAATAATAATAATAATAATGATGATAATAATAATAATGCAAATTATAATAATAATATTAACCAGAATATGTGGGTAATAATATCCCATAATAATAATAATAATAATAATAATAATAATAATAATAATAACAACAACAACAACAACAACAACAACAACAACAATAATAATAATAAAATTAACCAGAAAATGTATGTGTTATAATATCCCATAATAATAATAATAATAATAATAATAATAATAATAATAATAATAAAGATTAACCAGAAAACGGATGTGTAATAATATCTAATAATAATAATAATAATAATAATAAGGATGATAATAATAATAATAATAATGCAAATTATAATAATAATATTAACCAGAATATGTGGGTAATAATATCCCATAATAATAATAATAATAATAATAATAATAATAATAATAATAATAATAACAACAACAACAACAACAACAACAACAATAATAATATTAACCAGAAAATGTATGCGTAATAATATCTCATAATAATAATAATAATGATAATGATAATGATAACCAGAAAATTAATGTGTAATAATAATAATAATATTAACCAGAAAATTGATGCGTAATAATATCCAATCATAATTTTAAAATGTATTACTACGTGACAACTGTATTCATAATATAGCCATTTCAACCATTATCATCAGTGTGCATTAATATAATCTATCGGTATTAAAAGTGATCTAAAAGTGAAGCAGCAGTGAATCTTTGTGCGCTATTATCTGCTCCAGACGCTTCCATGTTTCAGAGCCCTGCTAACATTTCATCCCTTTTTAAAGGCCTTTAGTGAGCATCTGAGCACATTAATACAATTAATCCCAGTGTAAGGGGACATGTGGGCACTCATGATCATTGAGCTTTGCTACATTAATAGTAAAACTAATTATTTCATGACGGTAGATGGCTAACGACCTGCAGCGCACCCAGAGGACGGGCTCATGATAAATGGTCTCATTTACCCTTATAAGGACGCAATCATTTAACACAAGGCAAGAATCTAGGCGAGCATTTAATCCTGTTTAATGGTTACGCCGAGAGAGAAAGTGCAAAGACGACGCGAAGAGAAAATAGATCTACATGAGCAATCGGGATTGTGTCTGCGTGTTTGTGACAGACAAAGAAAGAGGATAGTAGGAGGGGGTAAAATCACAAATGAACTTAACAGTTAATCAGAGAGGAGAAATGGTTGCTGGGTTTATGTCCTCCTAATTAGAAATAGCTCAGATCTATCCTCTTGCCGCAAGTGCCTTGTTAACGACTGTTTCACTAACGAGCTTAGCTCAGTGGCAGTTACGCAGATAAAAACCCTTCCTGATTGATCTGAGCGGCCTTCTGAAATTTGTTTCACTCCAGCGTATTGATTTAATTCTGTTGCTTGAAAAGCTCTAATTAATAATGATAATAAAAGTGTCCCAGCTCGTTAACATCAGCTGCTGTTTTTTTTTTTCGCCTCCTGCACTCATCCTTTCTTCTTTTATCTGCTCTCGCTCTCTCTCTAATCTTTAAGGTCTGCCGCTGAGATGTTTTCTCTCCTGTTGTGTCTCTCGGGTTTAATCAATGGAGAGCTGTGTGGGTGACTACCGCAGTGATAATAGTCCATTTTCACAAATATTTGGCGTAAGATCTTTGGCTCTCATACAATTTTTTAAATCTAAACGAAAATAAAACTGAAGTAATTGTATTTGGTCGCAAAGAAAATTCTCTGTTAAATGTCAAAGTGGGATCTTTGGCCTCACATATTACCAAGCGGCAACCTCCCGCTTTCTCTCGTGAAGCCAATATGGAAGTAACTGCAACTGCAATTCATCGACTCGCCTTTGGGGGCTGGCTCCAGGAAGTCCAGATGTTCACTGACTGCAATGGTAAACTGGCCAATTTTACAGCTGATAAAACATGTTTACAGCCTGGTACAAATGATGGTTTTGGTGCATATAGCTAATATTACCCTTTATGTCATCTGAGAGGGGGTGAATTTTTTTCATTTAGATTTCATTTATATTGAGTTATATTATGTCTGCATAATAAAGGGCGTGGCCACTTGAGTGACAGCTAGGTCTCGCTGGTCGCCGTCATGCCACTCTGGCTGATTGGCTGCTGAACTCGGCATATACATCGCATTTTTGTTTTGTTTTATGTGGCTTTACACAGTCAGTTGCCTTTTGGAATTATTTCTTAAAGTTATCAGATGATATGGCATGCTGTGTGCACTTAATTGTGCTCACAAACCATTCACGTGGCCTCCATTTCCCAGGTGAGTGAAATTATATACTTATACCATCTCTATAAATGTATTTATTTTATTTAAGATGAATTATCATTTATAATTTTCTTTAGACCTGTAAAGCACTCCAGAATCTGACAGATTGATTAGCTGTAGGCTCTAGAACAGTCATCTGAATCGTTGTCATACAGTGTAATGCCTGGATTTCATAAATAGCCTTGCATTTACTAACACAGACTATATTTTAAATGTTTGGAAGTAATTCGCGTTTTCCTCCTGTTGAAAAACATCATAAGAACAATGTTTAGTGGCTCAATGTATTACAACAGTGTTTTTAAAAGACTAAACACTTTATTGATATAGTGTACAACCAAGCACATGTGGTCAGAACACAAACGAGTCGCAGGTAATAAAGTATTAAGCATTTCTCCTAAAGAAAAACTGTGCAATCAGGTGCTAGCAGTTGTCTGTAGCTCCGCTCATGCTCCACCTCTTTGCCCTTGTTTGGTATCTCCCAGTCGGTGCGATGACGCGTGAATAAAATGGTGACGGTTGGCCACTCCCACTTGTAGCTTCATTTGCGCTCTTCAAAAAACTGTGGGTGACGTCATAAATACTACGTTCATATTTTTTAGTCATTGCATATTACTCAGTGTGCAAGAAATCTTGGTGTTATGTTTAATGAAAACAACAGATCAGCACTGTTGTACAATCCTGCTTTTACCATCTCAGACAACTGTCTAAAGTCAAGCCATTTTTATCCCAGAGAAAATTTCAAACAGTAATTCATGCCTTCATTACTACTTATCTGGATTACTGTAACTCTCTCTATTATGGTATTTCTCAGTCTTCTCTCTCTCGTCTGCAGCTGGTACAAAATGCAGCTGCTAGACTACTCTTTAGCACCCGCAAGTATGAGTCGGTAACTCCTATTTCAGTTGCACTTCACTGGTTACCTATTAAATACAGAATTTATTTTAAAATTGTATTATTTGTTTACAAGGCCGTCAATAATCTTGCTCCTCAGCATAGATATATACACTAGATATCGCATACGGACCCTGAGCATGCGTCAATAGCTCCGCCACATTTATACAGTGCTCCCAGCACAAATGTCATTCAGCCGCACTAGTCAAGATTGAAGCCAATGTGAAGATGCTGGACTTTAGCGCTGTGTATAGATGTAATAATGAGCAAACAAAGCACAGAGGCATAACATTTCATAGGTAATGTCATATTTAGTTTTTTTTACGATTTTGTATGTTATGAACTTTGTGCTAAACAAGTATTGATGATAAAACTCTCTTACTGCACTGACCATCAGGCAAAGTAGCACCAACTCGCACTAAATATCAGGCTTATGCTAGTTTTGTTGAATAAAATAAGAAAACGATGTAAATGAAATATGACAATAAGATGCTGCGGTGCTAGAAACTAGAAACGGTGCTATTTTCGGCTAAGTGAATGAGTCGTTCATAACAGCGATTCGTTCGCAAATTAATCGCTCCCTCCGTTAGAATTTGAAATGAAAGCAGGAGAGGGGGTCTGTTTCAGGACACGGATTATCAAATTTAACAGGGAGGGAGGATAATACATTATCATGCACACAAACACATGCTCTTTGTCAGGAATGCCCATGCGGTCACATATCCGCAAAGAGATGTAAAATTATAATTTTCATAATTATTAAAAAAATATTTTGCTTACTGACCATCGTAGATATATGTGTATATTATAATAATAATAATAATAATAATTCCTTACATTATATAGTGCTTTTCTAGACACTCAAAGCGCTTTACATATTGGGGGTAATCTCCTCATCCACCACCAGTGTGCAGCATTCACCTGGATGACGCGACGACAGCCATTTTGCGCCAGACCGCACACCAGCTGATTGGTGGAGAGGAGACAGAGTTATGAAGCCAATTATGATACGGGGAGGGTTTGGAGGCCATGATGGACAGAGGCCAGTGGGCAGATTTTGGCCAGGATGCCGGGGTTAAACCCCTACTCTTTCTCGAAGGACATCCTGGGATTTTTAATGACCACAGAGAGTCAGGACCTCGGTTTAACGTCTCACCCGAAAGACGGCGCTCACTGAGCAGTATAGAGTCCCCGCCACTATACTGGGGCATTAGGACCCACACAGACCACAGGTTGGGCGCCCCAGGCTGGCCTCACTAACACCACTTCCGGCAGCAACCTAGCTTTTCCCATGTGGTCTCCCATCCAGGTACTGACCGGGCGCAGCCCTGCTTAGCTTCAGTGGGCGACCATGTGAGAGTTGCAGAGAGCTAGCTGCCGGCTGTGTATATGTGTATATATCTCGGGCTCTGGATATACAGTTCACCACTGCACCTTGGTCCCACTTTCATTTCAAAGGACCACTACCCTGTACTAAAATGGTGGCTCTATTGATTCCTTGCAATAGACAACAATAGCGTAGGCGACATCTAATGTAAATATCTATGGCTTTTCAGTACCTTACTGGCTTGCTCTGTCCGTATACCCCCTCTTCTTCATTGAGATCTTATGATCTCAATTTACTCACCGTGCCTAGAACATGCCTTAAAAACGAGGTGATCAAACGTTTGCTGTTGCTGGTCCTAAATTCTGGAACACTCTACCAACCCACCTTAATTTTATTCCCCTTCAATTTTGTGTTTAAGTCCGTGTTAAGGACCTATCTATTTTCCCTCGCTTTTAATACTCCTTGATCACTGCTTTATTGCTTTTATTTGTTAAATGCTTCTTTTATATTTGAAGAAGATTTTTTATTCTCTAAAAGTATGTAGTAGTGTGCAGTAAACATGAGCCAGGCTAAAACTGGGTTTGTGTAAGATGAGTAAGCCTGCACAGGAGCAACACTATAAGAAGGCTATGCTGAAGAATGACTGATTATGTAGAATAACTGAATATGTACAGCACTGATTATATATGGTAAATACTCATATGAAGCTATATCTGTGAAAGGCATTCAGGAGAGTGAGTAACATATTATCAAGTTACTGTACCATCATGACAATGTATGTAAACACTCGAACACTTGTTGCATCTATGAAGTGACATCTCTGGTGTGAAAACTGTTGCTTACGTAGACCTGAGTTAATAGGGCTGAGAGCCAAGAATAACAGGACCACCTAAACATATACTTGAAAGTAAAAACGTACCCAAGGATGGTCAGAAATTAAAACGAGAACACCTGGAGGTGGGGCAGAGAAACTGTATAAAATGTGTGCACAGAACACAAAATACTTCAGAATTGTCTGGGAGAGTCTATCTTTTGGTATTCAAAACCTCCCGTCTGATTCGTCATTGATTTATGAAAAGGCCGGCAACTACGGCATATTTTACTTTCTTCTCTGCCTTTAGTACTCCTATGTACAGCACTTTGGTCAACTTTGGTTGTTTTTAATTGTGCTTTATAAGTAAATATTGTATTGTAAGTTCTTGAGATTTCTAGAACCTGTTGAACAATCAACTTAGAGACAAAAGCGTTTTTGTCAGCGAAAAAAAAGATAAAGCAGACTAATCAGCAGTGAAAACAGTCAGCTTTGATATCTGGGTTTGCAACAACAGAAAGCTCTCTCTCTGTTCTTCCACACCTGTGCCCTCCTCTTCTCCTGCGCAGGCCGGCGGGCGGGGGCCGCGTGGAGGCGTTGGTTGGGGCTCCTGATGAAGATGAAGCTGTCTGGCCGTGTCACAGGGGGCTGTTCCTCCACATTCTGACTGAGGGAGGAGATGGAGAGCCAATGAAAGAGAGAGTGAGAAAGAGTGCCTAATCCATCACGGGAAGGGAGGACTGACACAACAAAAGACAGAGTGCGGAGCAAGGCTTTTTGGCGGCTCGGGCCGAGGCAACTTCGACAATATTTTTTGGCGCCTGTCAGGCTGTCTAATAAAGCAGAGCTGGAATATGAACTATCTCTCACTGCTGTAATACGCCTCATAAATCAGATTTAATTACGCGGTGTGGGGACAGGCAGTGGGAGCCCTGGCTGGATTTATGGGGCCTTGACTTGGCATCTTAACAACTTTGCGCTTTTAATATCATTACACTGTCATCTATTTTGCCTCCTGCCACAGAGCACGCCCAAACTCCCTGTGCAACAGCACATTTTTTTCCCTCGCAGGGCCATCCTTTTTCTTCGCTTCCCTTTTTTTTTTTCGCGTACGGGCCTACAGGTCAGCACATTCGTCCGTCCATCCGTCTGAGATTTCACTCATCCTTTTCTCTTTCCTTCCTTGAGCTTCTTGCGTCATTGTCCTCCTTTCAGCACCCCTCCTTTCCTTCGCTGACCCCCGTTTCCTCCCTTTGCTTAATCTCCTTCGAGCCTTTCTCACCGGGCCGTTTGTCTTGCTCATTCTTCCTCGTCCACGGCGCGGGGCTTTTGACAGAACAATAAGAGAAGCAGAAGACAAAGAGGAAGGAGAGGAAGGAAAAGAAGAAAGGGGGCATAAAAAATGAGCGCCGAGTGAAAGCAGAACCCTTTGCTATCCTCTTCCTTGTCTTACTAATGGCCCCTAGAGCGGCGTTCCACATAGCGCGCAGACGCTCGTGACGTTAGCCATCTTGTTAATGCTAGCCTCTAAATGCCTGCGCGAGCTGGCTGACAGTGACATATTAGTTTTGCAGCCCTGCGTAATCTGATATTTCAAAGCATGCTGCTGCACTAAAGATTTGATTAATGCTGTTCCATTTGGGCTCAGTAATTGGCCGAGACTCGAGCAGAGAGAGAGGGAGAAAGTGCGTTCGCCAGTGAGAGAGAGCCATATAGAGAGAGTGTTAATGAGAGAGAGGGTTAATTAAGCTTCTGGCATCACGGGGACAGTTACTGATGACTCCCTATAACAAACTGCCATTGCTAATATGCGCACACACACACTAGCATGGCGTTGGTAAAAAGTGAGAGTTTAACCTCATCCCCGTCTATGGGTGGGGAACTGGCTCTTTTAGGACAGCAGGTCTCTGTGTTTGAGGCCTATACAGTATATTTTAAGGTCTAAAGTGCGGTAATTAGAGCAACGGCGCATTAATTGGACCATTTCAAGTAACTCACAGTGAATTCAGAATGTTCTGTTTGCACTCGTGCTTAAATGGAGTGGCTTTAAATAAAGTGGCATCGTGAAATAAGTCACTCTTAGACATCGAGGTTGCGTGTTGAGGGAAACGACTGAAATATCAGATTTATCTGTGGCTCATTAAACCTGTTCAGTGCCCTATAAACTGCATGAGTGATTCAAAGCCATGCCAGTGGGCCCGGCTATTTTCAGCCTGTGCTTCTCCAAGCCAAACCGCTCGCTCCATCAGAGCAAACACGCTGACCAATCGCAGCCGAGGTCATTGTTTATGCATGTGTGCAAGTATTTACACAGGCCAATGGTGTAGTAAAGCTCAAACTGATGGAGAGACACTTAAAATGCCATTAGTCACCTTGTGTTGCTAACAAATCGTGGAAGTGAGCAAAACAGACTTAATATCATTTGCTTTATAACATCAGCAAGCAGTGCATACACAAATGTAGCTGTTGTATAAAAGCCCTTAAGGTCTGTCTAAACATCGTTCATTGTGTCAGAGCTGTAGTTATATCTGGGTTATGTAAATCAGCTCTGTTGCGTTTACACAGAAGCAGACAGCACCTTTCACTATGAGCAGCATTTGTTTTAACAAGAGGAAGTGCTGGTGAATTGTGCAGTATAGAGGTACAACTTTGCAGTGAAGGTAATGTCAACATTAGTTATTGTTATAGTTAACATGAACTAGCAATTAACAACAATTTTAGAGCTTTTTAAATCTTACAAGTCAATTGTAACAATATTGTTGTAATATTATAATATATACAGGGTTATCTATAATAAAACTCTTGGACTGAATCATTATTGTTACTTGAAATAAGCGTTGATTGAAAAAATAAAAACTATAAAAAACTTTGCTTCATACTTTGTTTCAGCAAGTCTCTAAGTTATTTAAGTTTTATGTTAATGTTTTGCTAAAGTTGAAATAATAATTAAAAAACTTTTTAAAACACAACCAATTTGCTGATTATTTTTCATTTAATCCAAAGCAAAAAAAGTTGAAAATAAAAGCTAATTCAAACTATTAATCAAACTACAGTATTTACACTGTGATCACTGAAATATCACAATAAAGACATAATAAAAAAATAATTTCAAAAACGTTTTCACTTGATTTAATGGCCTTTGATGATTGCTCAGTAAAACAGTACATGGGGAATCCACTCAACATATTAGAGGGTCACCGTGTGTGTGTCTGGACAGTCTGCATGCATTGAATACTATTTACCATGGTGCACTAAGATTTATAACTAATTTAAAATCTCTTACTCATCATTGTGTGTTGTATACTAGGGTAGGCTGGTCTGCTTAGTCTATTCATAGGCTCAAGCATCGGCATATCTTTGTTTACAAATCTATATTGGGTTTTTTCCCATCATATGTCCAGAATTACATTTGTAAAAAACCTGTCCTTAGCTATGGCCTTCGGTCACAGGATATTTATTTACTGTCTGTTCCTAAAGTGTGAACTGAGATGGGAAAAAAGGCTTTTAAATACGCAGCACCTTTTGCATGGAATAATCTACAAACAAAGTCGCAGTTTAAAGAATTGATTTCACTAAAGGCTTTTAAAAAGAGTATAAACGCTGGAGAGGCCGTTTTGGTTTAAAAACGCTGCTGCTCCGTCTCAGTGTGGATGGGGGAAAACGGAGACATCTGAAAACGGAGGTGGAGCTGCAGACATCCTGCATCCTCTCCTTGTAAGTTCGGACTTCACAAGTTTGATATAGAAAAAACTCGTGAGGACACGTCGAGTAAATCTTCAAAGGCAACAGTGTACTCTATAACCTCATTCACATCACCTTGGCTATGCTCTTTCACTATCTTAACAATAAACTGAAAACATGATGTGAGGAACTGCCTATTTTAATTTTCAAATGAACTTAACAGGAATCAAAAATGTTGAGGCGTCGTGTAGCTGCATAATATGACCATTATCTTCATGCATATTTATAACAAAATGGAGCCTATAACATAACTGCCTCCTTTCATTTTCATTGAAAATACGAAACACACCCTCTCTTTCGTTGAATATCAATTTTAATAACCAATAATGGCCATTATAAAAGTATAAAGTACAATAAGTTTATACACTATAGGAAATAAAGGCAAGCAATCAGTCAGATGTGCAGAATCAGTGTATGTGGTTACATTAATTAATATATTAACTTATCTTTGCGCTCAGCCAAAGCACGTTACCTGAGAACAAGTAATAGATTCAAAAGACCAAAGTCGGGGAATATGTCGTTAGATATAGACAACAAGATGAATTAAATTTAACACATTTAACAAATATAGTGATTAGATCCAGCGGTAGATCCTTGATGAACAGTCCGATGTGCACAGCTCTCATATGGGTATGTGCTCAAAGCATGCTGCAGCGCATGCCAGAGTGAGTGTGTGTGGTCACGTGATGTGCGTTTTCACCGTTTTAATGTAGACGGAGAGTTGTTCAGAAACGCTGGGTGAAACGCTAGTGTGGACGCGGATCGTTTTCATTCTAAAACACCGCTTTAAAACTAAAATGTATTAGTGTAAACGGGGCCTTAGCCTGGTCTGGAGTCAACAAAACAAACAAATGGCAGCCCAAACAATGTTTACACTGTCAAATCATCCTATAACATATGTTCTAATAGTCTGTACATATTAAGCTGGAATATCAGAATGTAATTTAACGACATTTCCTCTTCATTTTCAACCACAAACAAACCCTTGCAGTGCGTGAAAGTGGTCTGTTCTCATTAGACTTTGGGAAAGCACAAAAATTAAAACAAAGACAAAAATGTTACAATAAAAACTAATACTATAAATAAATAAATAAATAAACTATTATTAAAACTACCATAGTTACTAAGTTATACTAAAATAACACTAAATAATGCACTTTAATTACAAAAACACTTCAGATTACTGAAACTTTAACAAAAATGAGAACAAAAAAGTTAGAATAAAAACTAATTTATTCTATTAGCAAAACTGTAGCTTACTAGTCATTCTAATATATCTCATAGTAGTCATACTAAAATAATACTATACAGTATAGACAATAAAAAAAGACAAAAACAACAAAATTACTAAAAACTTTTAATAAAGTTACAACAAGCAAACAAAAAAAAAAAATTCATACTATTAAAACAAACTACACCAGTTACTCGGTGATATTAAGTTAACAGTGACATACAGTATAAAATATTTATATTTATGATTTAGATGAAACATAAATGCTGTCGATACGAATATATTAAATAATGTAGTGATAACACACTAATTAATGTTAAACGATACAACATCTCTTTATAAAACATTTCCAATAAAGTAAACAAGTGTCATATATTAAGCTTTCACTGAATTCATTAATACTTGAAAATGAAGACAACTGTCCCACCAGTAGACTCGTAGTTAGCTGTGTCCTATGATTACCATTACGCCATGTGTGTATCTCTGCATGCAGGAAAACAGAGACATTACGAGAGGGAGTGTCTGTATTGGTATTTATGGCCACATTACTCTGTCATGAAATGTGTACACAAGCAGTGTTTATTGTTTGGCCGTATTGTGCGTGAAGGTAGAGAGAGGGCCGTATTTCTTCCACTAGGCCTGACAAGCATCCTCTTTGTGTCCCCCCCTCCTGAAGACGGATTGCAGAAAACAGAGGGCAACGGCATCTGTGGCTCTTCAGGGCCTGTCTGAAGGAACAGGGGGAGGAGAGGGACAAGAGCGGAGGGGAGATGGATGTGGCACGCAGGAGGTGCAGTTGGTGCTGTATTGAATGTGTCTCGACCTCAGCGTAACCTCCCCACCTCTGCCTGACCCTCACACACAAGACCCGCAGGAGGTCAAAAAGTTAGTCAGGGACTCATGAAAGAAGGGGAGAGAAGAAAAGGCATCCTCCTTTCAGAAACATCTGGTGCGGGGTCTTTCAGATGAATGGAAACGGGCCGCCCTCAACTCACAGCTACTAGAGTAATTAGGCCTGGTGCAAAGGTTCTGGGCACGCTGTTCATCTAAAGAGCCTGCTCGAGTTTTATATACACCTTGAGTAAGCACTTTACGTTTGTCAAGCAGACACTTTTTGCGGAGGGGAGGAATTAGTCTTCATTTGACAGGTTTAATGAGGCTGTTGCTTTTGTTTGCAACTTTTTAGACCATTTTTATTGGGTGTTTTTGAATCATTCAATAGTCAGTGTTTTTTGTTTTTCGGATTTGGATTAGGTTTCATTTATCATCGACACATAGTAACTCATTCATTTATTCATTTTCTTTTCGGCTTTGTCCCTTTATTAATCAGGGGTTGCCACAGCAGAATGAACCGCCAACTTATCCAGCATATGTTTTACACAGCGGATGCCCTTCCAGCTGCAAACCAACACGGGGAAACACCCATACACTCTTCCATTCACACAGATACACTACAGCCACTACAGCTTATTCAATTTACCTATACTGCATGTCTTTGGACTGTGGGGGTAACCGGAGCACCTGGAGGAAACCCACGGCAACAAGGGAAGAACATGCAAACTCCACACAGAAATGCCAACTGACCCAGCCGGGGCTTGAACCAGCGACCTTCTTGCTGTGAGGTGATCGTGCTATCTACTGAGCCACCGTGTTGCCCCCATAGTAACTCATTTGAATAAAAAAAATTCTGCTGATTTCACTAAGGCAATTAGTTAAACTGCAATACCAAAACTAACAAAGTATGTGAAAACGTTCATAAGAAATAAGTCAAACTATGAATAGTTATGTGTCCATCCAAAGATGCGAATTAAATTTATGTGCAAAACTGGAATATTGCATATAACAACACAGGCTCATTCTGAAAACGTAGCCCTATATACGTTTCTAGAGATGCATGGCTGCATTTAGTTTTTTTTAAAACCAACGCTACAGTGCGGTATGATGCCGTTTCTTTTTGTGCCTACCAGCTGACCACTTACCTTTCTATGGACGGCTTTCCCGCTGTTACTAGTTTGTCCAGTTAGTTCGCCATGTACGTTGGTGGACTTGAGATGCAGAGGGGAGTTGACCACGACGACAGGGTTCGAGTTTGGTGAAGAACGGTTCCAGAAAGCGGGTAAGACAAAAACAGAAACCAAAAAATAAAATAAACAAGTAAATAAAAGGGTGAGAATGTGGTAAAATCTGAAAACGTGGTAAAAATCAGGTGAGGTTTTTTCTTTTTCTGAATTGCTTTGTCTGTTGGGTTTAGGTAAGGGGGTGGGCGGGTCAATCAGTGCTTTTGAAAACACTATTGGTTGGGGTTATGGAAGGGGTGGGTGGGGACATCGGTCAGTCAGTCAGTCAGTCAGTCAGTCAGTCAGTCGACAGCGACCTCTGGTGGATTTACGCGAGAACAAGAGGCGCGAATGGCACTCGCAAAAGAAATTTGAGATCTAAAAAAGCATACACAGCGGCCTCTGGTGGATTCACGAAAAAAAACGGCAAAAAAACGTAGCTCCTGGGACGTATCCAGAAATGTATATAGAGATACGTTTTCAGAATGAGCCTGGGTTGACATATACGATGTGCGAACAAAGCACCGTTTCCAGCCAAGAAGTCAAAGTGAACAAAATCGTCCCTTCCTGAATAACTGGTGCCAAATATCAACAGTAAAATCAGAATTTGCTGTGGTAGGAGAAGCTGCGTCAATCTTTTCTTAGATACTTGCGCCTCAGTATGCCGATGCGCAATGAACGCGTGATGACGTTTAAAGACATGAGACACGTAGCACATATGCTCTTGACCGGTCTGGAGGTAAATAATAATATAATAGCACTAATACTGAAATAATTAAGGCGTTTTAGAATGACCAAAACAACATTTTAGATGTTTTACAATGTGCTCAGCCTGCTGGTTTATCCAAACAAAATCACATGACTTTTTGAATGCACACACTGGAATTTGTTCAGTAAAAGAGTTTTCATCGTAGTATATGCGCATGTCTTCTTATTGAATAAAAAGTTTATCCTACTCAGTTATGCGCACATGTTTTTTATGTGAATTTCTAAATTCATGCGCATCTTGGCATTTGCATCAACCTATTTGTATGCGCATATTCAAAATGTACATAAAAATAGGTGGTTGGAAATGAAGCTACTGACAGCACAATAGTTTATACATTATACTAAAATAAAACTGATGTACAGGATTCAGAAGTTTGAAGTAATTAAAATGTTATACTGTATGTGACAATGTTGCATATTTGTTACATATTTAAGTTAAATTAAAATATTACAATTTAAAAGAACTGTTTTAGATCTTGCCATATTTTAAACCTAGCCTATGTATTTCTGTGATTCGGTGTTAAATGTTAGGCATCAAAAAACATTTCAACATTCTGATATGCTGATTTAATATTTTGTTGAAATCAAATCATATCTTTAAGAGATCTAAAAGATTATGAATTTTCTATTGTGTATTTACAGTATTTTAAATCTGTTAATTGTTGTAAACATGTTGAACACTATGAAAATGATTGTATTTGTAAATAGAGGCTTTCAGCCTAACTTTTTTCTCTAAGAACTGAGCCAAACAAGGCACTCTGCCTGTTATAACTTGTTATTTGCTTTGATTCCTTCTCTTGTAGATGTGATTGCCTGTTGTTTCCAGGGCTTGGCTTTGTGGGGTGAATGAACGGATAGATAAATAGATGCAGGGGAAATGGAAAGATGGAGAGAATGTGAGAGAGGGTGTGTGTGGATGAATTGTGCTTTATGTGCATTTAGAGCTGTGTGTGTGTGTGTGTGTGTGTGTGTGTGTGTGTGTGTGTGTGTGTGTGTGTGTGTGTGTGTGTGTGTGTGTGTGTGTGTGTGTGTGTGTGTGTGTGTGTGTGTGTGTGTGTGTGTGTGTGAGGGAAATTTCTGTAATTAAGTTTTACAGTCTCCTTCTCAATAAATGACACATAAATCTTGCCCCTCCTCATCATGCAAAGATCGTAATCCCCTCCTCAATTTCCTGTCTCTGTGGACACTCACTTGATTTAATGGCCTTTGATGATTGCTCAGTAAAACAGTACACGGGGAATCTACTCAAGATCCCAGAGGGCCTGCCTATGTGTGTGTGTCTCAGTCAGTATTCGTCAATGATCGGTTGTGCTGAGCTGAATTTTGTTAAAGTGTTTCTAATATAGACCATAAAATCGCCAATGACATCATTAAATGGACTTGCATATTGATTGCTTTTCAAACAGATTTCTGAACACACCCGTGATCTCTCATTGGCTGCAGTGATGAACAGCCCCTCCCTTCACTCACGCCATTGGCTGAGCATACCTTAGCCTGGTCTGGAGTCAACAAACAAACAAGTGGCAGCCCAAACAGTGTTTACACTGTCAAATCATCCTATAACAAACAACCTCCCTCTAATTGTCTGTACATATTAAGCTGGGATATGAGAATGCGATTCAACATCCTTTCCTCTCCATTTTCAACCACAAACAAACCCTTGCAGTGAGCAAAAGTGGTCTGTTCTCATTAGTCTTGGAGAAAGCACATTATCTGCAGAAGTCAAGCAATTAAATGTGCACGTCTTAATGTAGCTGTTATGATTGATCATGTTTATTGGATTGACTCAAGAGCTCTTGGGTTGTTCATCAGTTATCAGGGCAGAAGGACGGGGGGTACGAGTGCCAGCCGGAACAGATAAACACTCACCTTGCTTGTGTGCTAATTGTGTTGCCTCCTTCTGTTAGCGTCCCCTTCCTTTTGTTTCTCCGCTGTCAACTCTAATCAAGCATTAGATCTTCAGCAGATGGAAGAGACGAAGCGGGAGCGACAGAGAGAGAGAGAGACCGTGGGAATAGCTGCTCAGTTTTAGCAACGCTGCCCTCTGTCTGACAAGCAGAATGAGTTGGTCTTTTCATAGCGCCGCAGAACCTGATAGAATTAGAGAGAAGTATATATAGTCGACTGTTGTTGTAATTATTGTTTTGGGTTCTCTGCCTGCTAGCTTGTGGCTTGGACTACGGTCGAACAGAAAGGTAATTATTTATTCCCATGGTGCACTGTGATTTCCATAAACACAAGCATGCAAGCATATTGGGTTCCTGCGGATCATATTTTACACTATTAATACGCCATCTGCTTCTGCGAACACACACACACACATATATATATATTCACAGTCAGCAGAAGAGCTGAGAATGCACACTGAAATACAAATGATCTCCCGGAGACCAAAATATGCAGTTATACTGACACCAAAACATGCATCTTCAAATTAGCTTACACAATTCAGTTCAGCGAACACATACCAACTTATGTGGTTTTAAAATTGTCATGAAATGGAAATTCACCCTGTTTACTAAATGCACAATTTTTATCTTATTGTAAAGAAAGAAATAAGAAAAATCTCATCTTGTCATTTTAAATCAATATTTCATGCGCTGAAACAGTATACTTCTTTCTGTTGCAAACGTATTCAATAATTTAAGAGTGGTTCAGGCCAAGAACAATAAAAGCATAGAAATCTACACTACACTAAAACAATTTGAACATTTCTTTTTGTGTAATCAACTTAACTTTTCTAGTCATCAGTCCAGCTAAAAATATAATAACCTGATTAACTTATAAGTTGGCTCACACAGAATCTGCGTGCGCAGAAAATCCAGAGATTTTTGACCCATCATTGAGTCTATGGATTTACTTGTGTAAATGTGTGTACATTTATATTTATTCAGTTTTTCATTAATTTCAATAATATTATTATTATATAATAACAGTAAAATAAAAATGTTCATATGATTTATTTACAATACAGTACAATTTGTAAAGTAATATTTTCTGTCTTTTAGTAGATATATTATATGAGAGACTTTTAATAACAAAAACATTTGCTGTCATGACTTTTCGTCATTATTTTTTACAGTGTAAAAACTATATTATATTCCACACCAATGCTTATTATTGTTCTGTTTATTCTGAAGCATTGTCGGCTACTGCTTTAAATACATGCAGGATGGATCTTGATTTGCTGTCAATGATTTTATTGTTGATGGCTGGAAAACAAGTATATTCTGAAAGAGATTTCAATAATATTTATATTTAGGGTCAAATCAATTAAAAATTCCAAGAGTTCAGTCAAAACAAGGAGAATCCGCCATCAGCTACTACACCCCCTGCTGCTGAAATCAACCTCCAGAAATGATCAGATGTGCTCCAACATTAGGCACATTCAAATCAAGACTTAAATACATCTGTTTAGCTGTGCCTTTACTGAATGAGCACTGTGCTATGTCCTACAGATTGCACTACTATGTCTTTATTTTAATTCTTTTAAAACCTGTTTAACACATATATTAATCTGTTTTTATTCGTACCCCTATATACATTTATGGAGATCATGAATTATGTAGCCAGAAGTACGTATGGCTGCAATTTGTCTTTAAAACGAACGATATGGGGCGGTATGATGCAGTTCCTTTTCATGCTTACCAGCTGACCGTTTACCTTCGTATGGACTGCTTTCCCGCTGTTACCAGTTTGTCCAGTTAGTTCGCCATGTACGTTGGTGGACTTGACATGCAGAGCGGAGTTGACCACGATGAATGGGTTCGAGTCCGGTGAAGAACGGTTCCAGAAAACGGGTAAGACAAAAACAGAAGCCAAAAAATAAAATAAACAAGTAAAAAAACAGAGTGAGAATGTGGTAAAATATGAAAACGTAGTAAAAATCAGGCGAGGGCTTTTCTTTTTCAGGATTGCTCTTTACAATTGACCGTTTTGTTTAGGGAAATGGGTGGGTGGGTCAATCTGTGCTTTTGAAAACACTATTGGGTTTAGGGAAGGAGGAGGGTGAGTCAGTCAGTCAGTCAGTCAATAGCGGCCTCTGGTGGATTTACGCGAGAACCGCAGGTGCCAATGGCATTCGCGAGAGAAGTTTGAGATCTTAAAAAGCATACACAGCGGCCTCTGGTGGATTTGCAAAAACAAAATCTGAAAAAAGTAGCTCCTGGGATGTATTTGGTGCTCTACAGAAATGTATATAGAGGTACATTTTCAGAATGAGCCTGGGTTGTATTTTTGCAGTGTAAAACGCCCCCCGCTGCTGGAATCAGCTTTCAGAAATGATCAGATGTGCTCCTGCGTTAGGCACATTCAAATCAAGACTGAAAACACATCTGTTTAGCTGTGCCTTTTCACAGAGCTCTGTGCTACGTCCGACAGATCACGCTATTATGTCTTTCTTTTCTTTTTCATTATTTTAAAATCTGCTTTAAAACATTTTAATCTGTTCATTCATTCATTTTCTTTTCGGCTTAGTCCCTTTATTAATCCGGGGTCCCCACAGCGGAATGAACCGCCAACTTATCCAGCACATGTTTTACGCAGCGGATGCCCTTCCAGCTGCAACCCATCTCTGGGAAACATCCATACACGCTCATTTACACTCATACACTACAGACAATTTAGTCTACCCAATTCACCTGTACTGCATGTCTTTGGACTGTAGGGGAAAATGAATGAATTTTGAAATGTAGGGGAAAACTGACCCAGTCAAGGCTCGAACCAGCGACCTTCTGGCTGTGAGTTGACAGCACTACCTACCGTGCTACTGCGTCGCCCCATTTTAATCTGTTTTTAATAATTTTTATTGTTTGTTGTTTTTATTTTCTTATACTTGTTTCTTTTATTCCTGTTCATGTAAATCACTTTGAATTACCATTTTGTATGAAATGTGCTATATAAATATTGATATTGTTCCTCTGTGCTTTAGTTGTGGTGTGGACTCCACTATTCTTTATATATGGAACAATTTGGAGTCAAGGTCTATATCTTCATTATTATTTAAAAGTAGTTCTTGTCATAAGTTGCGTTATCATTATTTATTCAGATGTTGTCTCATTCCCTCTTTTTTCCAAATTAATTATCAGCCAATTTTACCACCCTAGTGTGACATAACTCTGGCAGAAACTGAATTTTCAGAGAGGAAAAATGGTAATTGATTGCACTGTGAAAAGTGTTTCCAGGACACTTTTATTTTGCGTGAGTGTGAATTTGAAGAGCTATTCGCCTGTTGGTTAAAATAATCGAACAGTCTGTATGGTATCTGTGATGTCTGCAGGAAGGATAGATGTTCAAAAGGAGGACCAAGTTATTAAATGTTAATCAGGAAGACAAACAGTGATTTTTCTTTGTAATAATATACACCAGTGATTCATTCACAATTAGACCAGGAATGCGCATTAGGAAAACAAATAGTCCATTTTGATTTCGTGTTGACTTTAAAGTCTCTGGAAGGTTTTAGGGGGTTATCGGTCCATCTCTCATTTTCTGCCAGGGGACAAAAAAAATTAGAAGCAGGCCGTAAAAAAATCCACAGAACAATTTAACCGAGGTCTTGCTATTTATTCTCAGGTCAGTCAAGAGTCTCTGTTGGATTAGAGCGGAGGTCAATGACAGGTCGGGTGATAACTGCAGGCTCACCGACGAAACTGCTTTAATGAGAGCGGCCCATCAGCTGACATGGATTAGCATTCCTGCCATACTGCAGGGGGCTCTGATGATGGAGGGGATTACACTAATGACTAATGCATTTAATATGTCTATTAGTTTGTCAGCGGTGACATCAGGCATTACACGATAGGGGTTGACCTGTTTTAGTTGCACTGATTTTTCAGATGACTGAGGGCTTTCGAGTGCGCACGCGAGCCAGGGAGAAGGAAATGGGTTGGATCACCAACCTCTACGAGCTATAAACTAGAGGGGAAAACCAGGCACTGAGAAAGAGACAGAGCGAGAGAGAGAGAGAGAGAGAGAGAGAGAGAGAGAGAGCAGGAGGAGGGGTGTTCTGGCTGGCTTGACAGCAGCCCATTCATCCTCCATGCTAGAGGAGACAAAGTGCTGGCTGGCTCAGGACAGGCCCCATAAATCACCTTCCATAAGACACACTACCTACTGCTTATTACATTCAGCATGACAAAGCCTCTCTCCCTTCCCCTTTTTCTGTTTCTCCTCTCCACTCTTTCTCTCTATTCATTTTGCTTTAGCTTTCCTTTTCTCTCTGCTTGTTTCCCTTTTCCGTCGTCTTGTCTTTCCCGTCTTGCTTTCCTTAGAGATGCAGTCAAAACATTTTTTTTAACAAACTCAATAGTATATTTAAATATGTCATAATTTTTAATTAGGGATGTCCAGATCCGATCACATAATTGGAAATTGGGCCCGATCACGTGGTTTCAGACTCGATCAGAATCAGACGTTACCTCCCGATCAGGACTCACACATATATATATATATATATATATATATATATATATATATATATATATATATATATATATATATATATATATATATATATATATATATATATATATATATGCATACAGTTGAAGTCAGAATTACTATTAGGAATTATTAGCCCCCCTTTGAATTTTTTTCTTTTTTTAAATATTTCCCAAATTACGTTTAACAGAGCAAGGACATTTTCACAGTATGTCTGATAATATTTTTTCTTCTGGAGAAAGTCTTATTTGTTTTATTTTGACTAGAATAAAAGCAGTTTTAAATTTTTTTAAACACAATTTTAAGGACAAAATTATTAGCACCTTTGAGCTATATTTTTTTTCTGATAGTCTACAGAACAAACCATTGTTATACAATAACTGGCCTAATTACCCTAACCTGCCAAGTTAACCTAATTAACCTAGTTAAGCCTTTAAATGTCACTTCAAGCTGTATAGAAGTGTCTTGAAAAATATCTAGTAAAATATCATTCACTGTCATCATGGCAAAGATAAAATAAATCAGTAATTAGAGATGAGTTATTAAAACTATTATGTTTAGCAATGTGTTGAAAAAAATCTTCTCTCCGTTAAACAGAAATTGGGGAAAAAAATAAACAGGGGGGCTAATAATTCTGACTTCAAATATATATATATATATATATATATATATATATATATATATATATATATATATATATATATATACACACACATATACATATATATTCTCATTATTATTTTTTAACACATCTATAGTTATGCAGTGGCACAGAGTTAGACCTCTTTCTTGACTTCACTCAGAAACAGCAACGCGTGCGGCATGACATCACTGTTGCAGAGATGCTATTGGTTGAATGCCGGCAAAGTAGAACACAGAATCAGCTTGAAGTGGAAAGCACGACAATGTCTGCGGTCTGGAGGTATTATAAAGTTGATGATGACAACATTGCCATAGAAAACTGTGAAATATGTAAACTTTGGATTGCCTGCCGGGCATTTTAAGTTGAGGTGCTCTTTGTTTTTATGTTAGATTTTTTATAATTACTGTTGCACCAAATCCAAAAGTGAAGAATTGATGTTATTTATTACTTGACTGTTCAAGCTACCTCACAGAAGTGCTGTTTGTTAACAGTTGTTGAATGTTACAATAAGGTGAATTAAATAAAAAATAAGGAACATTCTGGATCTGTTTCTTAGCTCTTCTTTATTCTTTAGAAGTATCGGATCAGGTTTCGGTATCGGTAGATACTCAAAATCAAATGACTCGGACTCAGACTCGAGGGCAAAAAAACATGATCGGGACATCCCTATTTAAAATCATATGAAGTGAAACCTTGTGAAATAAACCTAATAAAATCAGATTTATTATAGATGCCTCGGGTCACCTCATGAGGGCGACGTGTTGACCAGCCGACAGTCCACTTTATTATTTGACAATCTTATTTGAGAATCTAGAATGTCAGGCTTTAAAGTGACAGAAAAGCACCATAAAGAGTGCCATAAAGGATATGTCATATAAATGTCATAAAAATATTGTTGGATGTGTTTCATTTCTTCTGAAGCCATAGAATATCTTTTATTTGATGAAAAAACTCTATTTAAATAATTTTTTACTGAACAATCACACCATGTGCTATCCGCATCAGTTAAAAAACATCCAGTACGACGCACTTCTGGCTGAAACAGGAAATTCTGTAAGAAAAAGGAGAATTGATTGGAATGTGAAAAGTGTAGCCAGGACATTTTGTTCTGTGCACGTTTGCTAGAGTTATTCTCTTCAGTTATTGGTTAACATTATCTAATAGCTTATGTGGTCTTTGTGATGTCAGCAGACAGCATGTGTGCCATATATAATTGAATGAAATGAAACCTCATATAATTAGCCTAATAAAAGCTGATTTACTTGACATGCTTCAGGTCACTCAGTGGGGGCGACATGTTGAGATCACATGACTGTTTGCTTTATATCAGTACTGCGTTATTTGACAGTTATACTGGCGCCTCTTTTCTCTTTAATCGAGAATGAATGAGCATCTGAACTGTCAAACTCTAAAATGATAGAAAAGCACCATAAAAGTGTAATAAAATATATTGGTGGACATGTCCCATGTCTTTTGGTGTCATAAAATAGCTTTATGTCCTGAACAAACCTGAATTTAAATCATTTCTACTCAAAATTATAGCATCTGGTCTCCACATCAGTTCAGAACGTCAGTAGTGTAATATATAATGAAACACAGTATATCTGTCTGAAATAATGAGTGAAAGAAATCGTAATAGGCTAAATTGAAAATTGTAGACGGGACATTCCTGTACAAAAACTTGCTGAAATTGAATTTAATTGTTGGTTAGCAAAATCTAATCGCTTGGATAGTTTCAGTGATGTTAGCTTAAAAAGGTGAGAGGTCATCTATAATCACATGAAATAAAAATGTTATAATTAGCCTAATAAAAGCTGATTTATTTGACACACTTATGGGGCAGCACATTGAGATCACAGACTATTCATTTTATATCAGTAACCTTTGTATCGTTTGACAGTTTCACTGGCTCCTCTTTTCAGTGTAATGAGAATGAACGAGGATCAGGACTGTCAAACCGTAAAATGACAGAAAAGCATCATAAAAATATATTAAAATAGATCGTGCGCTATGTTCCATCTCTTCTGGAGCCATAAAATAGGTTTATAGGATGAACAAACCCAAATTTAAGTTATTACTCACTAAAAGTTATACTATCTGCTGCTTAAATCAGTTGAAATGTGGCTTCTTTAGGTGGAAAATGTCATGTTTGACATCAGTGTGATGTGTAATCTCATGTGATTCAGCAAATCTGAATATGCAGAATTGAAGTGATAAATGAGAAACACAGAGGAGGTTCATGAGTAATGGCTACAAGGCTTGGAATATAGTGCATAGTTTATATTGATGATACCTTAATGTTAGTTAGGATGGTTAAAATGTTCAAACTCAATGAATTGTGATTAAATGGAAAAGATACACCAACACTGTCTTTCAAACCATTTTTCTTTCTATGGAAAAATATTTAAGATTTGTCAAAATATTAACCAGCAAGCTTTTTTTTAGTTTTTAAAGAAGTCTAATAGATAGCTTGGCTAAATCAAGGCTAAATTTGAGCTGTCAGTGAAAATCTAATAGTCATCTGAGAATAGCCCAAAACTAGTCAATTAAAGGTTCAGTATGTAAGTTTGACACCCAGTGGTTGAACTAGGTATTGCACTTCTGGATAAAATCACATTTTTACTCGGCTCCTCTGACGAGTCCACTCAAGCGCAGGTTGCCAGATTGACATGAGTGTGTCTGACTATCGCGCCTAAAGGCTGATTTAAGGCTGATTTGAATAGTTTTCTAACTAAAAGCAACGGCATGTGATAGAAGGAATATTTTTCATACTAAAAGGAATTTTTGTTCCTGACCAACACCAGAAAATCAGTATTTTAGAAATGGCTTCTGTTTTTTCACAGGTGAACAACAGGATGAACTATGATCACATCAGGTACACCTTATGTGCTTTATTCAGAGTTAAATGCTAATAATGTGAGCTTGAATGCCAGTTTACGTTACATTTATTGTAATACTGCTGAAAGCAGCAGCAGATAGTTCACCTCAGATCTTGAAAATAAAATAAACCGATTGAAATTGAACTTCAGAACTGTGACGCAGTGCAAACCAACACATATCAGTGATTCAGCATCTACATTTAATAATGTTAAAGAGGTTTAATATGTATTAATTAGATTGTAAACCTTACCATTTCGCTGGAGTGCAGTGAGCACACTATTCTGTGCTTCTGAATGTCTGTATTTAAATTTCTATCGTGTTTTGTCTGGTGTAAACAGCCAAATTGCTTATCACTGCAAATCTCGTCACTTAGGATGTTGTTAATACACGGGATTACAATGTAATCTGCTCACCTAATGTTTACGTTTGTAATATTTATATTATTTTCTAATTAATCACCACCTCATGAGGAACTTTGAATCTGTGTCAAATTTCAGGGCTGTTACTGTCCACCGGAGGTCGCATTTCAGTCGCGGGCACATGCTTTGAGAGCCTTCCTGACTAAATGAATCAAACATGCTGTTTTCCATAAAGGCAACCCTGGGTGCTGAAATATAATTGGCTAAAGTGGCAGTGAGCGGGTTAAAAGAACCAAAACAAAGACAGCGTTCCGGCACGTAACTCCATACCTGTCAACCCTCCCGTTTTTCCCGGGATTCTCCCGTATTTTACAGTTCTATGCCACTAACTTCCCATAAAGGTATTTTCCAGTATTTTATGCTGAACCACCAGGGGACGCCCCTTGCTCCTAAATGTGAGTCTGTTCTGTGCTTTCGTTTTATATAGGCATGAAAACACTTTAAAATAAATATAAAAGCGGCGCAATTCCCTACCTTTTCATTCCAGGGGCCGTCGTCCATCCTATGCAATTCTCAAAACAGTCATGTAGCAGTGCGTGACTGTCAGACGCTTTCCATAGTGATAAACAGATGCTGTTTCCCAAACGGATTCTGTACACGCGATTTGAAGTGGAGCGAAAGTCTGGGTTTTGGGTGCCAGTTTGAACAGTCATATACACATAATTAATAATAATAACATCTAAAGATGTCGATCTTGGTGAAGTTTTTCTTTTCAAACACAACTAAATGAGCATAAAAAGTTATGAAAGCAATCAAATGCTTTCATTATAACGTTAGATCTGTTTATTTGTTATGTGATACCTCTGTTATTTAATGTAATCAAGCGAAAAATCTAAATAAATGAGAGACTCATTCGTTGCTCTTTTATCAGAATGTGCAGGTTATACAGTGAAGAAATGATTAATGAGATTTGATACCTTGATTCTATTTCTTTTTTAATAGCTATTAATTTTAATAAGATAAACTGTTTGCTAAATGATTTGCTGCTAATGCATACTATTTTTTCTTTTGCAAATAATAATAAAACATATTACTGACTATTTAACTGTTTATTTACAATGAAACAGCTCCAGATGAACATATGTAGTAATTTAACGTATAAATATGTAGCAGGTGTCAGCGCAATAGCCTAGTGGTTACTGTGCTGACATATGGTGCAGATGCACTTCAAGGCATACCGAGTTCGATTCCCGGTTCGTGGACATTTCCCGTCCCTACCCCCTCTCTCTCTCCCCCTCTTCGCTTCCTGTCTGAAACACTGTCCTATCCACTTTAATAAAGGCAAAAAGGCCAAAAATAAATCTTAAAAAAAAAAATAATAATAATAAATATGTAGCAGGTATGTGTAACTCACTTTTTCAAAGCAGAATATCTAATTTTAGCATTGTTTTTCAGATAAACTAAAATGTTTGCTTAGCATGTTTCTTAAATATCTGCAAACATATTATGGTATTTTTACGCTTTAAAAGAGTCAAAAACTTACACCCAGCAGTAATGAATGAGTACATATCTGTTTGATCTGTATATTTGATGACTAGTCTAGTTTTGGGTTATTAGATTTTTACTGACAGCTCAAATTTAGCCTTGTTTTACCCAAACGATCTATGTTTAGATGTATGTTAGACGTCTATTAAACACAAAATTGCTTGAGGGGGTTGAGTGAGTAAATGACAGAATATTTAAATTAGGAAGAACTTTTTTTCCATCAATCATACAAAGCTGACAGATCTCTAGCTTTTAATATGCGCAGATAAATAGCATCCATGTTTATTTTTACTGGTCGCATTCACTGTTGTCGTTGAGCGGTATTTTAAGTCCTCATAGTAAGACTAGGTGGGTGGCTGCTTGCCGGCTGTCTTTGTTGGACACATCGCTAATGCTATGAGTCAGGCAGATAAGCAGAGGGCAACGGAGACAATATTAAGATGGAATTGCAAAATACATCCTCGGGCACTGCAAATAGAACACGAAATATCGCACTGCTGTTTTTGATGCATCACGGCCTTTACCTGGCGTAACCTTGGAGAGATTTCTTAAGAAATTGGTAAAAGGCTTGGGCCTCCATTGTTGTCCATGGTTCAACAGAAGCCCAGAGCCCTCATCAATCTCTGCCTCTGCATTATAGAAACACAATATTTTCATTTCCCTCTGCTTTCCATTCTGTGTGCGCATATGTGTTTGTGTGTGCCGCTTTAATGGAGGATGCGTTACAGCAGGGTAATGATCTGTGCGTGTGTGTGTATTGATCAGAGTGTGATTTATTTCAGCCGTCTCGTGATTATCGGGTCGTTCATCATGCCTGAATTACCCTATCAATACTGCTGCCTGCACAGACCACGAGAGACTGCCGAGGGAGAGAGAGAGAGAGATTTGTTACGAGAGCAGGAGTGGAGGGGGATGCTTAAGGAAAGAGGAGAGGAGTAGAAAAAAACATTTAAATACTTCCTCCCATCTTATCCTACACATCGTAAACAACTGCCTCCTCAGCAGTTCTTTAAAACGTTGAAGCCCCGCTACGTTATTAGAAGGGAAAACCAATCTGTTGAGCTCACTCTCTGATTATAAACCTGAATAAACTCAACTAACAAGGTTTTCTCAAATGACTTCGGCAGATTCTGTTCACCCTGAGTAAGTAAGATTTCATTTACACATACGTTTAGGATCAGTTTAATGACATACGACCGAGGATATATGCAAATCAGCAGTATTTGCACCCTGACTGGCAAAGCCTTGAGTCTTAAGCAGAGCGGTGGATTTTATTTTTCATGTGTGTAACAATTTTTAACTGAAGCAAACACGCTGTTTTATCTCGTTTTTACACAGATGTAGCTCTTTTTCTGTGTTCAGAACTTATACGGCAAACACTTAGGGATGCCAAAAACCAGTGCGTAATTTGTGCATTGCGATGGTGTTGCGGACGACAGTAAAGAGGGTTGGGGAGTCGCGAAAGAAAGCGAAAGTAAACAGCGGACAGGGGAGAAGCGCGGTTGAGGAGGGGGATTGGTAAAATGAGGTGCTGGATCAGATTTCAGAGGTGCCGGATCAGGAGTGTTCCGGCAAAAATTAAGCCCTGCTGAAAACTATTGTTAGCCAACTAAGGTTGCAAGTTCCGTCGCTACAAACATAGTTCATTGATTTGGCACTTCCCAAATCCATCATTCCAATGGACATTCGCAAACTGCATCGCAAACTTGTACGTTTGCAACTACACCTCTAGAGCTGTAGTTAAAAGCATAGTTCCTGGTTGTCTTCTATTCTCAGTTATCCCCCCTATGCCCTGTTGCTTTAGAACATTCCAACATTTAAACTTGGAATGATGATGATGATACAATATACAGAAACAATATAATTTGCACAAAAATGATGAGGGTTTTCTCTAAAGAATTTGTTACCTCACCCAGTTTAGAGCATCATTATGGACATTTTACGTTATAACTAACGTGTTTCAAAGGATGGATCTGCGACAGAGCAACTACGGTTTTGAGAAACACTCGTCACTACCTTGTCGTACTATGATAGTTCAGCCGCTGAGTTATGATGTTGTTTGAGAAACGCACACCTGCATAGCAAATCCAACACTGTAAAAGGGGAGCTGCAGTGGGAAAACCATATGTATGAATATGAATGTGTGCCACATATGTTAATATGTATCTGTTTACATATGTTGCAATATGGTTAATATGTATCTGTTTACATACTGCAGTATGTGGTAAAAGTACAGTATTTTGAGATTGTAACATAGTAATGACCAAAGAACTGCGTGAAAGTATTCATTTTTTGATCATTTTATTTATAACTGATTTCAAAAATGAATAAACGTTTACTGCAAAAACAATATCATTAGGAAATTATGAAAACATTTCAATTAAAAGCTAATTCAAAGCTGTTTTAGGGCTGGGTGATTAATCAAAATGTAATAGAAATCGACATTCAGACCTTACAATTGATCAAATTTTTCCAGGTCGATTTTTTTTCTATTTCTTTTTTTCTATCTAGAGTTACTTGACCCCGCTCAGTTAAGGCTGATTTATACTTCTGCACCGAGTGCACGCATATGGTCCGGCACAGCCTTTGCATACCTGAGCACCTCTCAAAAAAATGTAACTACACTTCGCGACGACACGTAGCTCAAGCTCTGTGATTGGTCGGTTTGGTAGTGGTAACGAGCGTAGGCGGCATTACTTTGCACTACATTGACGATGATTGGAAGCTGCACCAGAGATGCATTGGGACGGTTTATTTTCCATTATTTTAAAATATTTGTTTACAGTAGATGCAAGAAATGCACTATTTAAAATATTATTTATAGGATGTGCAATTATTTATTATACAGTTATTTTATTTAGAAGAGATACTGCTTATTTTCTACTTTTTATATAAAAAAACACTGAAAATAATTTATTTTATTTCCAAAAGTGCAAGTTATTATTTTCATTTTTTTATAAGAACAGTGACTGTTGGTTTTAGGCAATGTGTGTTTTAATTTCAGTTGTTCAACGTTGATGTTCAATAAATAATCATAGATAGTAGATAGTGTTTCCTTCAATTATTTTGAAATCAAGTTATGCACCCTTCTTTCAAAAAGCTCTCACTTGTAATATCGGAGCATATTTACTGTACAAAACCTGTCAGTGAACTATAAAGGGCAAAAAAATGAATTAAATAAATAAAATAATTGTTCATTAATCAAAATTAAGCTACAATGTTCAATTAATCGAGATTTTGATTTTAGGACAAATTCGCCCAACCTTACTATGTTTCATCTTAATTATTTGAAGTTACTTGAGATTCAGCAATGTTTTATTTCACTTAATTCAAAACAGCAACTCGTTTTAAAGTGTTGTTGGTCTTTTAATAGAACGTAAATTGTTTTATTAGGTATGTTCTTGCACAAATTTTGTTACAGTAGAGACACATTTTGCATTGAGGCTAGGTACTCTAGGTACTGTAGCATCTTAGGTGTGAGTAGGTCACCAGCAGGTGATCAATGCAAAGACTCATCTGTCACTTTTTTAGGAATCAGTCTCATGCTCTCCGCTCTTCCATGACCACTACAGCATCAGCTCAGGATACGGCCTGGTCCAGGATTAGGGATACATTGGCATCATTTCTTCACAGATGTGAATGGGCTGAAACATTTTGACCATGTCCACTTCCAGAGGTAGTCCAAACCACATTTGAATGAATTGCTTTAATAATGTCAATGGAAATTGGGTAACGTGTTCAACAGCCGCTAAACACTGCCTGCTCTCCACTGCTGAGCTCTAAGCCTAATCTGAGTTGAACAAGAAAAAAGAAAATTATTTATCTATAGATCATTAGACAATGCATGAAATAACCTATTCATAAAGTGTATTCATTGTTCTGGTATTTTTTAAATTGAATTTGTAAATCCTGAAAATCAAGCTAGTTTTCACAGTTATAAGATAAGTTAAATCTAGCACCCGCACACAATTCAATCATCTAGAAGTGGTTAAAAGGGGTCAAACCTGGATGAAAGAAACATATGTAAATGCCAGATTTGATCTGTAATGTGTCTGCTTTGTCCACTTGTGATCAGATCAACAGAAACGCATCTTAAAAGCAGATGCGAACCTGCCCTGTACACAAACAGTTTGTTATCTTACTTGATGTTGCAAACTGTTATTTAATGTCATGTCATGTTATCGTAATCATCAACCCACTGGTTTGTTGCACTTCTTGTTTTACTTTGCACATTATTATTCTTCTATAGGTATTTATGTTTAAGTCTCACTCTGAACATTCTCATAAAACTGCTTAGAATACAGTGGATAGAGTGACATTTGAACAGTCCCATATTTTGTTTGGATTGCTTTATAGGGCATCATCAATCATGATTTAATGATAAATATGTCAGAGGGTGAGAGGAAGGCTTGAATATAATAACCCCTTACTATGGATGCTGAACGCTTTTGGGGAACTTTATCTTTAGTAAAGAAATTGTACTGTAATTAGCATCCCCTAAGCTTATGGTGAACGAAATGGAGCATGACAAGGGTCTGGAGAGGTTTTACAAAATGTCTTGAGATGCGAACACATAAACACACACACGATGGTTTATGTTTGCCTTCACAGAAACATCATGAGCACAAGAGCATTTCTGGTGACCATGCTAGTTGAACCACTTTGAAAAACAGCCCATTTACAATACTTTTGGCAGCTTAATTATATTCTCTGTGATCTGCGCTGTAATTGCTAGCACAGATTGTCCCCTTGAGTCTTTCACTGTCACCTCCTTGTCTGCGTTAAGAGCTGTCTGCAGTTGCTGTCTTATTACATGGCCAACATCACCATTTTAAATGCTCAAAGGGCTATTCTGAAGCCAGAGAAGATGATGAGATGCTAACTATGGCCTGGAGCATGGGAAGTCCGTGTTAGCAACTCAACGGCTAACCTCAAAGCAATAGAGCACCACAGGCATTGGGTGTAGCGGTTAGCATGGGTGTGCCTTTAGCTCATCTGCGGCTCATCCTAGAGCTCTGGGGTTTACATAATTGAAAAGAGTCAGTGTGATGACTCTTTTGAAGTCTGCTATTATATTATATTATATTATATTATATTATATTATATTATATTATATTATATTCATTAAAATGATCAAAGTGAAAGTACATTTATAATGTTCCTGAAGATTTATAATTCCTGTTTCTATTTGTAAATGATATCACAGTGAGTTTCAAACAATATATATGCTTTCTAAAACTGTTCCTTTCAGAGAGTCTGGTCTGCTCCGATTGGCCAGATGGCTCAGTCTCTTGTGGTCTACTGTTTACCATTTACAGTAACAAGCCGTATCGATTTGACCGTATCAGTTGAAGCCTGTATCTGATGATGAATGATTGGAGGAACCGTATGATCAACCTGAACCCCCAATTACAAGCATGGCTTCAGCAGGAGGTTTGGCAATGTGTTTTGCTTTGTTTGTGGGCTATTGCGAGATGTCATGGCTGTGTATTTTCACTACATCAGCATTAACACGTATGTCCATCAGAGTCATAAATTGAGGCTTGTGGCAAAAATGCCACCAAAATGATCAGAAATACCCAACAAATATAAGATAAGGGGGCAAATAATGCACAATTCAACTAAAATCTATTACACTGAAAAAAATGATTCATGGGATTTGCTTAATTTTTAAGGTAAGTGGTAGGGATGTTCCGATCAACATTTTTGCAGCCGTAACCGGGTACCGATTCCTTGTAATGTAATGTAATGTAATGTTACTTGTAACTAGGGCCAGATGGAATCTGCGGATGTTTTTTGCTATTTCTGCGGAGAATTTTGGTAAAAATCTGCGGATTTTTGCGGAATTATTTTGGGAGTATCATAACTAAAACCTTAAAATGTGAAATAAAAAATAATATCTTTTTATCTTGTATTTAATTTTTAAAATGCAAGTCCAGTTCGATTAACTGTAAATAGTTAACTGTAAGTAAATAAACAGAATTAATGATAGGCTAAAAATATGTGGAAATCTGCGGAAAATCAGCGGAATTCTGCGCGCGCAGATTCCGTGTGGGCCTACTTATAACCATTTAGCGTGGACAAGTCATGGTCAGAAGCAGCTTTGCAGAAAATAATAGTTAAAATTGATAAAAAAAAAAA
Organism: Danio kyathit; assembly: GCA_903798195.1. Lineage (NCBI taxonomy): Eukaryota > Metazoa > Chordata > Actinopteri > Cypriniformes > Danionidae > Danio > Danio kyathit. Next base: position 30,122,550 of record LR812523.1, read on the forward strand.
ATGATAAGACAATGACTAAGTATATTAGTATGAATATTACTAAGTATGAAAAAGTATGGAGCGCATATTTGATGCATAAGAAGTTAAAATGCACACCTATATACATATTTGTTTATTGCAACAAGTATATTACAAAAGGTATATTATTAAATATTAAAGTAAAAAAATAAAATATATATATATATATATATATATATGTCTGTGTGCCGAATTTTCCTTGCCAATCTTAAGCCAATTGTAATGGTTTGTTTTGGTTCAATTTGGAATTTCCACAACCCTTAGAGCTCGGGGGATCAGAGTGAGCGCTCCTACTTGGCCCCACCCTGATCCTAAAAAAATTATTTTAACGTTTTTTTATTTTATTAAAATCGGTTCATGAGATCGGCCAAATTGGCGAGTACTGATCGAGTCATTAAATGTGATTATCGGCCGATACCAATCTCTGGCCAATCGATCAGAGCATCCAAAGTGGTTGAAAAGGATTTATATGGGCTGAATTAAAACAAACTAATTATGTTGAATATTACTAAATTTGGGCAATGCGGCGCAGTAGATTGTGCTGTCGCCTCACAGCAGAAGGTCGCTGGTTCGAGCCTCGGCTGGGTCAGTTGGCGTTTCTGTGTGGAGTTTGCATGTTCTCCCTGCATTTGCGTGGGTTTCCTCCGGGTGCTTCAGTTTCCCCCACAGTCCAAAGATATGCGGTACAGGTGAATTGGGTAAGCTAAATTGTCCGTAGTGTATGAGTGTGTGTATGGATGTTTCTCAGGGTTGCAGCTGCGTAAAATGTGCTGGATAAGTTGGCGGTTCATTCTACTGTGGTGACCCCGGATTAATAAAGGGACTAAGCCCAAAACAAAAAAAAGAATGAATTGCTAAATTTGATTGTTTGTTTAAATTCAGCCCATATAAATTGTTTGCAACAGCAACAGCAACAGCTTAACTTAAAAAACTTAGTAAATAAGTAAATGATTTTTTTCAGTATATGGCTCATGATTCAAATGAAATATAAAATGAATAAATATTGTCAATTCATAGCATTAGTAAATTGCTGCACATTGTATCATATTGTATGAGATTTTTTATTTATTTGAATGTTTCAGTTAAATTCATGAACACATTGATCACTCAGTTGTGTTTCTGAACTGCACGTTTGGCTTCATGGATACAGTATATCAATTTCTTTATCTGTTCACTTGTTGTAGAATTAGAATTAGGGCTGCACAATGTATCGTTTCAGCATCGAAATCACAATGTGCACATTCGCAATAGTCATACCGCAGGATATGCAATGCTGAGTCTGAATTATATTTGAGAATTTTTGACTTGTTTCTAGTCCAAAAAATAAATTTCAAACTGAAAACAAGATTGCCATTGGCAGATTATTTTACCTGTTTTAATATTAACTTAAATTTGACCTGGTGGATGCTGCACACAGGTGGTGGATGAGGAGATTCCCCCTAAAAATGCCAAGTAGGTATCGCTGCAGCCCGGAGACCTCCAAGTGGGAGGGATTACACCGCAAGTAGGTTGGGTGACCTCCAAGTGTGAGGGACTTAAATCACAAGTAGTTTGGGTTTAGGTAGTGTAGGTGGTGCAGATATTAAAACACATCAGGTTACTGTGAGGTTGGGTTTAGGGTTGGGGTATGTGTAGACATTAATAAAACATATCAGGTTACTGTGAGGTTGGGTTTAGGGTTGGGGTAGGTGTAGACATTCATGAAGCCCAATATTGGACTCCGTGTCATGTACAAGACATTAAATAAATAAAAACTCCAGGTTTGCGTAGCCCACTTGGAGCTTGAAGGCCCACCCATTTAAAGCTCAAGACCCACACGCTTGGAGCTGGCTCCGACCTATGTTTATACCCTTTTCCAAAAATATGTAAAGCGATTTGAGTGTCCAGAAAAGTGCTATATAAATGTAGGGAATTATTATTATTTTTATTATTATCATTATTACCTCTGAAAGTAAAAACAAATCATTTTAGTTATTTGGACTACAAACGAGACAAAAACTCAAAGTCAGAAAAGCATTTTTTTTGCAATGTGATTATTTAATTTCTGCACCTGAATACGATTAGCCTCTACAGACAAACGTTAAATGGAACTGTATTTGTTTTGCAATACATATCGCAGGAAAATAAAATACCGCAATATCAGATTATTCCAATATTGTGCAGCCCTGATTATACTGATTACTACACTTTTAATAGCATTTCACATCTTTTAAAACAAGCAGTGACTTTGTATACAAGACAAGACAAAGGATTAACGGCACAGCAATCCCTGCCAAATCTCACCGAACCCAGCAAATTCACAAACCCAAGATACAGTATCAACTCTATGAACTCCATTTTGAGGCCGACGCTCACTTTCCAATACCTTTTCATACAGTCATGCCCAATTCATTCATCCAGCCAGCTTGGAATTTGTCCAGATTGAAACAGGACTTAAACTAATATGGGTGCTTTACATTCGGGCCTCAGACTCTCTCTCTCTCTCTCTCTCTCTCTGTCATGCTGTTGGGAGAGATTATACTTCTGAAAGATGAGAAACACTGTAGACAGTGTGGATGGGATAATCAATCAGGCGGTGCAGGAGAATGTGAAAGCACAGAAGCTGAGGCAAGGAGAGGGCAGCAAAATAAAATACATATACACGGTTATGAGTGCAGGCTGCATCTGCACCAGGGAATTGGAGCCATAAATCAAAAAGGCTGTCAGAGGACAGAGAGTGAGAGAGAAACGGAGAGAGGCAGAGAGACAGAAAGGCAAAGGTAGTGTGTGCGTGTGTGTGTGTGTGTGAGACACTGTCACTGACTCCTCTGCTCCCTCCTTCACTGGAATGCAATTTCCTGGAATGTCAGGCGGAGAGATGGGGAGCAGATAACGTGCCATGAGCGTGAGTGTGTCTGTCCTCCACCCCGTCCACAGCGGCAACGCAGCTCAACCCAAATCTCATTACAGAGACATGATAGAATTTGCTCAGTGTGTAACCTCATTATTCTCACTCACAGATAAGGCCTGTAATTGGCCAGATCTACAGAATGGAGGAGAAAGAGGGACTGGCAAGGCAGGTGTGTGTGTATGTGTGTATGAGACAGGGAGTGACTGACTGATGTTGTGAGATGTGTATATGCAAGTCTGACCATTGGCACGTGAGCTAAAGGAGCTGTGGGTGCAGGAGATCATTGCTGTGGAAGTGGGGTTCATTGCATCATGTGCATTTCAACAGTGGTCAGACCTGTATTCAGTTGGAGAGTGTGGGTGAGAGCCCTCTGGGCAAACACTGTTATGCTTTTTGTTTTAATCCACTCCAGTACCTCTATTCTTGCCAAAAAAATCACTGTTGATTTCTAGAAAAGTATGAAAATTGCCTGAAATTGCAATATGTTTACTTTCAAGCTGATTTCTAGTGGGACGATGAATGGAAATCACTTAAACACCTTAAACTGGGGAAAATCTTGATTTTTTTTATTTATTTATTGGAAAAGCACATTTTTGTTTTTGTCTTATTGTGTCAGGAAATAAAAACTATTTAAAGTACTTTGTAATTGTATTTTGTTCTAGTTTATTTCATTCCAGATCAGTTCTGGGACCAAATTTTTTTTTTATGTTTTTCAAAAAAAAAAGTTAAAAGTCATCTCTCATATCTTTGGGCAAATGAGTAATTTGTATATACATTTGTTGTCAAATAAAAATACATTAATTGTTTGTT